>DVZN01000883.1:0-11405 GCA_018237365.1 Caria ino melicerta
CACTTGGCACTCGATACTCTCTGCCTACCCCGTAAGGGACTTGGCGTGAAGATATGTATGTGTGTGTAGTTTATAAGTCTGTTTATTGGTATCCACATTTAGAATTTTTATCAAAAATGTTTCCGTCCTTATAAATTTTTACAAAATGTGCCTTATAATTAGTTTTAAGGTTTTTTATTTTTATTAAAAAAACTAAAAGGGTTTAATTTTTTATTTCATATGCTCATAATCCTGTAGCTTATAATTTAAAGTGTATAAATATATGTAACAATTCATAATCGCCTGTGTGGTCAAGTGGTGTTAGTGTCCGACTTTGACACGAGAGGTCCTGGGTTCGATTCCCGGTTTGGGCAAATTGTTCTAAGTATGAGTTTTTTCAGTTCTTCTGCAAAACATAACGTTGCCTGGGATTGGATTTGTGCCCGATTGGCGACGGACTTGGGTGGCAAGTCGCATCATGGGACCTAATATCGTCGGGTAGTCGTGGGTGCATACTAGTATGTACCACTGCCTACCCCTTGGAGGATATATGGGCGTAACGATATTTTTACAATTCATAAACATACCTATTTATTCTGATGCAACATATTTATTAGACAAAGTTATTATCCTAATTTAACACTTAACAAATTGGTCTAACCACAAAATAAGCAATTTATTTCGTTGTGACATGAGTTTTAGTCAAGAAAAGTTGTTTGTACATAGAAACACATAACAAAATAAATACCCAGAAATAATAATTTCTATGTTCATCATAGACGGCCCCTGAATCGAAACCTTGTCATTCGTCAGCGTGGTTACGCGTACACACTACACCCTCGACCAATGAGGCGGTCAATGTCAGATGCTTGTACTACTAAAAGACGACATCACTAAATGCCAATTTATTTCTCTAGGTTAGATAAATAAATAAATATAAAAAGTACCTTCACGCCTATTATCCTCGAAGGGATCATCTGACATTTACAACCATCATAGTTGTAAATGTCAGATGGCGGCCAAATAATAGATTTATTTTATAGAAGGGTATCGCAATTGCGTCGCCGACCTTTTATGAATGAGTAAGCTTTTTTCTTGAAGGTCCCCGAGTCAATGTTCCGGAAACACCGCCGCTGGTGATTGGTTATACAAAGGTGACCTACGATCCTTGTCCCGAGGACGTCTCCTGTGAGACCGGACCTCGGCTCGGGACAGTGGCAGAAGACCGCCACATCCCCAAATGATGTGGTTGAAATTCGACGTTCCGACGCGATGTCCGAAAGTGTAATTAAATCGAACAACGCCTCTGAGTATTTCCCATCATAGATGTTATTAATTTCAATTTGACTATACTTTTATTATTAAAAGTTTACTATATTATATATTTATTTATTTATATAGGCAGCCCAAGACGTGGTTGGTATACCTCGCTGCGCCTGTCGTTATTCTTAATCAAGAATAAGTGGAATTCATCGCCAGCGAATGTATTCTCGTAATTATAATCTAGCAATATTTAAGGTCAGAGATGATCCATCTTCCACCGTATCGTTACTTAACATCAAGTGAGATGGTGGTCAAGTGTCGACCTATTCATTGTAAAAAAAATGAGATTTGGTTATAGCAAACAGATACATAGACTACAAGTTGTCTAAAATAAGTTTATGCGTATTGCCACAGGTTCGCCGTGGTACATACGCAATATAGACTTACACAAAGATCTCGAGCTGCCTACGCTGGCTAAACAGCAACCGGTCGCAATTGAACGATTGTGGAGACCTCGTTACTTATTGACTGATTCCGACGATCTGATAACTGTGTACTCATCACAATTTATACCACAGCGACGTCTCTCTCTAGAGTCGAGGTCTCTCGTTTCGACCCATAGTGGCGGCGGACCGGAACCAAGCCACACCATCCTCCAATATACTTAATCAGGACACTGCCCCGAGCCGAGGTCCGGTCTCGCAGGAGACGCTCTCGGAACGGGAGTCGTAGGTTCAAAAGTAGGTTTAAGTTTTGTAGTTTTTTGGCCCTAGCGCCACTAGGTAGAACGCTCTCGTTCTACCCAAACGCCAATTGAGCTGTGAAGGCCGAGCCGGCAATCAGCTGTAAGTCATCTCGAAAAAAAAGAAAGATTTTGTCGCGTCGTGCGTGGAGACTGCGGTCGCTCGCTTGCGGGCCGCCTCCGCCTCCGCCCCTTCCCCGCTCACCGATATCGCCGTCATGGTAGGGATGATTAGACTATAGTATAAGAGGCGATTTAATTTCAATAAAACGACAATATCTGAGTGCAAACTATAATTCCATTACATATCCAACTAATCTAACAATATTTTCCTCTTTTTCTTCTTAGCCTGCTCTTTAAGCTCATCTTTTGCCTCCCATTCCTCTAACTGTTGCGCCACCTTTTTGATATCCTGTTCAGACACAGTAACTGGCAATTGCAATTCAATTTGTTCACTCCTAATGAATTTGAGAGCCTCCAGCTTGTTCCTTAGAAATGGTCCTTGCTGGCTTTCTAACAGATTCCTATAGTCCATTAATTTCTTCTGACGTATTTCTTCACAGTGCATTTCAGTCAACTTCCTCAATGACTCCTTGCGTGATAATTTGTGAAATGTACTGTAAAAGACATATATTGTGTTATTACACAAAACATCTGATCTCACAAAACTCTACAAATACAGCATTACAATGCATATTAAGAATATAAGTTTACAAGCAATTTACAAGGATAAAAGACATTGTTCAAAATATAGTCTAATCAAATTTAAAATTGTGATGATCAACCAATGTGTAAAAAACCAGCCCTCCTTAATTTGAAACAATGGGAAATATCCCTTTGCTCCACTGACAAGGGGAATATCCTTAAATTGCAGAGATATGCTTAGTAAACAGCTCAGATGTTGTGCTTGCCAATATCTTAAGAATAACATGGCATGTCACTGGAAAATCTATAAAAAAAATTAAATGCAGACATGGCACATTTTAAATGAATTTTAAAGTATGGAATCTCAACATTCATACACAAATATTAAAAATACACTACTTCTAACAGCAAGCAATGCAGTAAAACTGCAACAAAACAAATTTTTCAAATTATAAAAAAAAATCAAATCTTTCCATAAACAAGGGAGTTCTGAGGTAAAAAGCAATGTGAATTGAGAATCCCATTTTAGAAGGTGGCTTGTTATATAAAGGTGAACCTAACCTTTTGAAAGCATTTGTTTCAAATTGAAGTACATTACTAATTAATAAAACCACATCCCAAATATTGAAAACCAAAACACTTACTCTGGGTGTGATTTGTATTCAATTTTCAACTTCTCCAATAACCATTCAAACTTCTTATAGTCATACTGTCGTAAAAATTTTAGCAACTTTTTTCTTTTGTCTATAAGCTCTTGGACTGTTTGCTGAAAATTAGATTAATTATTCTATTTATAATATTTTTGAAATAAAATTTTAATTTTCAATAACATTAAAAAAACTGTAATATAGTTTAATTTATTTATAGTCATTGTCAATCAGTGACTGCTAATATTGTTTGATTAATGCTAAGATTCAAAATATAAAGATACCAACCTTAGCTTTCACATTTTTTGGAAACTCTTCCATAGTTTTCTGTAGGCATCTTATATGTCCAGTAATACGAGCAACTGAAATTAATACCAGAGCTTACAATTAATTACACACTTTTAACATATTTAGGAAATTGAGTTAATAATTAAATAAACATCTTCCATTTTATTAAATACTAGCTTTTGCCCTTGACTAAGTTTCGTTAAAATATTGAATAATATTAACATTTGGCATAAAACATTTTTAAAAAGACTAAATTTACAACATGTTTAATGTTACCCAGCAGAAACACTAGTTTGATGATGCTGACAATGAGTGTTTTGTCACGTAACAACTATGCACATCGATGTGGAAAAATGACAAAACGTCTATATCTGTTTATGTTCTGGAAATACACTATAATACTATGTAACTAACAGCTAAGTCTGCAGACTAACCAACTGATTTCTAACTTACAGCAATTAAATTTTGTTTGAAATAAGCAGGAATCAGGAATTTTGTCCATGCCATAAGACAGCAATTGAGCACACAGCCATTATATATAGACAATATGATTGTCATAAATGCATTTCTCTCCTTGAGCCATAGTGCCTGGCCTACTAATAGCTAGCCTATCTTCTACACCAGAACACAAGTGTCAAACACTGATTTAACTTGACCATCTTAAAAAACAAGGCTAGAGTTCAATTCCAGACAAGGGCGGCCATTTGTGTAATGAACAACAAACAACCAGACCCAGAAATATAAACGTATGAACATACATAAATTTGTTCTAGTATTTTAATTAATTTCTATGTATTAGTATTGTTGACTAAAACTCATATCACAAGCAAATAATTTGCTTACTTTGGGGGCTTTGTAATTTGTTCAGTGATATTTGATATTTCTTGATAAGAAAAGGTAAGGTGGTGGATATCTGGGAAGGCAAGTTGCTGCACAACACTCTACAGACTCTCTTTTGCATCAGTGATATTGTTAGTAGACTTATTTAAAATATTGTCACTTCTTAGATGCCATGTGACAGGGAAGCAAGCTCATCTTCTAGACAGAGGATCTGAGCCAGCTTACGGAGTTTTGCATAGTGCTAAATGTCTAACCAATTTAAATAATGGCCAGTTATCATTAACCACTTTTGCGTAGATTTCTCGTTCAGGACTTTTACTAATAAAATAGTGGACACTGAATATAAAGAAATATATGAAATTACATACTTCTTGTCTCTGCAGTGTTTTCATCATACTGATGTCTTCTTACACGATCCATTAACTCCTTTTTAACTAAAGCATTAAACTCCTTTTTACCTAAATGATCAACACTAAAAATCTTCTTCACCGACTCTGGTGCACTAAAAAAAACATCAATATTAACTTCTTACTACAATGTTTTCTAAAATGTACTTATAAAGTAAATTAAATATTACTCTTTAATTTCTTCACTCAGGGCATAATCTTGCCCCAAAGTTTTCGCCGGTATGTCGGGAATACCCTCTAAATCTCCGGATTTTTCTGGTTTGTAAGCTGGCATGTACTCTGGCCTAACCCATTTTATATTTACAAGTTGTTTTACACCTCGACATTGAATAACTGTCGAGATAAACGGACGTAACATTTTGGTTTTCACAATATACGCCACTTAACAAGAATATGTTAATCTTGAATATATTTCTTAAGTTTGTTATATTATTTAATCCATAACCTCTAAAAATTCTAAATCGTATCTATCAAATTCCAAATTTGTCAATGTCAGTTACCAATTGTCAATTTTATTGTTGAGAAATTTAGTGATGTGTGATAATATATTACATCGATTGTTAAATTATTTCGATTGTTTTGACTGAAATGGGGATATGATTTAAAAACATCACTTACGCAAGCCTGTCTCAGGTCAGAAATCCGTACAAAAGCGATTATAGGTATGCGTTCATTGGCCAACGACGGACGCATCACACGCACAGCATGGTACGGATTACACGGATTTTTATACAATGGAAATGCCGACGTTCGGTGCGAGTGGACCAAATAGTTTGCACCAGACGTCAGCTTTGCGTGGCTTCAAGACTGAAAATCTGTGCAATCCGTTACATGGCGTGCGTGTAGTGCGCCCGACGCTGGCTAATGAACTCGTACCTTAAGCGAACAAGTTGCTAAAGGAAATACCTTGGGATTCGAACCTAAAACTTTGAAGAGACTTAATATAATTCCTAAAACAAATAAGTACATTTTTATTCTTATTGATACTATTTAATGAGTTTTTAAGTCACATATAAGTTAAATATTTAAACGGCACTGATTTAAACAGGCAGTTGTAATTAGGAGTTTTAACAAGTTAAAAATATAAATCGCAGTATACAAAAATGAGTAATAAAAAATAATGAAATGGATCAGTGAATATATAATTTAGCAGAAAAATAATTAAATGGGCGGTAAAATTAATAAACAAGCGGTTACGTGTGGACAGTAATAAATCGGAATTTGTCGGTAAAAAATTTCATTATAAGCAAATCTATAAACAATGAGGTAGTAAAATAATATAAAAAAACAGTACTTAAATAGTAATGAAAAATTAAATTACTTTTGCTTTGACTGAAGGAATTTACAAAGAACAAATTGTATAGGTAGCAAACATTTATAGTATTGCAATAGTAGGAACTTTTATTCGTAATTCGAAACATACTTAAGTAATTAAAATGACATAAAATTTGCTTAGTAGCAGCTAAAATAAAGTTATTGTATAATAAGAGCAGGTTTGACTTTCGACAGTCTGCCTCTGCCTTTTTTGCATTTATCTCTCTTTTCAATGAATTTGAGTTCGGTAGTGTCACCGCTCGCTATGATCTGCCGAACATTTGTCGAACCGCTCATTCCATCATTTTTACCATTCATTCGATTATTGGACTGCTCAATTATTTTTAGAATTGACATTGTATGATAAAATAACCGACTAATTAATTTTTTATTACTGTCCATGTGTTACTGTCGCAATAATTAATCAACCGCAATTAAGTTAAATAACTGCTCAATATGTTTTTCAACTGATCATAATAACAGCTCAAAAAATTAGTTCCCTATTTAAATTATGATGCTGAAAAGGGCTCATAAATTGTAGCTTTATTTACTTACATACCCTTTCGGGGATAATAGGCGTGAAGGTACATTTGTTTTTTTTTTAATAAAAGCTGATTTCCCCGCGGGTTTGTCTAGAGGTAGGTACTAAAGAATATAAAAAATGTACTTACATAAATTACAGGCGACCTTTGGATGTTTAGGATTACTTTGGTCAGTAAATTTGGATCTTAACAGATCTAGCGTAGACCTATCGATATATGTATTTCAATTTTGCTATTTTTAAAATCAATATCTGTTTAACGTTGTTATATAGCTGTGCTAAAATCATCGCTAAAGTAATAGGTAGGCACCAATTACTCTAGGGTGTCATTGTAAGGCTCGAATTTAGAATGTGATTAAGTAAATTTTAGTACCTATATCTGTAATATCAAAATAACAGCTTTTAATTTTTTGTCTATCTGTTCTGAGTGATATCCGAAACGGCTACACCGAATTTTACGGGACTTTCGTCACTGTTTATGATAGGCAAATGCCTTTAACACTCAAGGACAATTTGGGTAGCTTATCGATGATTGATGAATTTTCAAACTCGATTCAGATATTATTTCCTACAACCTTTACCAGCTTATATTACCACAGACAAGCAGCTCCTCAAGCCCTGGCTTAACAATTTCGATGTTACAATACAAAGCCTTACGTACTTCATAATATCAATATAGTTTTCTTTTAATTAAATATTTCAATATGCGTTTGTTTGGATGGCAAGGTTCCCTGTACAGCACACTACCATTGTAGTAAATGGTAGCTCATTTAGGGCTGGACGTCATAAATAAATATTCCCGAAAGGGTAGGCAACCACCAACTTAATCAACCATCGTTAGCCAATGATATTAGATCCCATAACGTGATTAGTGGCAATACCGTCGTCATATCGGGCACAAATCCAATCTCGGGCAACTTTGTTTTTGCAGGTATATAAAAAAAAACTCATGCAGGTAGCCCGGCCCGGAATATCGTTGGTCAAAGTCGGACACAAACTATGCTCAACACACAGAATCACTATCTTTCTCGCTTTAGCAAATAACGATTTTGTGCGACAGATAATGATAGGATGACGGAAACATCTTTTTCCGTGCTTTTTCATACGGTGCTGAGATGTAGTCCAACGGGCCATCCATAAATTACATCACACAAATTTGATCCTTCTCGTCTTCCTGTCACACTTGTGAAAACCCTCCCTCGTGGTGTGACGTCACATATATTTATATTTAGAGGTAAATAGTAGTTAGGCAGCAATTATGCAAACTTTTTTTTTAAATTAGATGACCTTTGAGAATATTTACATAAAGTAAAATATTCTAAAGAAAAAAAAATAGTCTAACTAAAACTGACACACTAATAGACCAACTACACGATTAATTTTCTATGTGACGTCACAAGTTAAGCTCCTTGTCACACGTTGTCGCATTTCGTTACCCAATGTGACGTCATTTATAGCATATATACATATAGCCCCTAACCTTCGATCACCTCTATGGAGCTTTTCGGCAGGCAGTTAGGTCTACAAAGTGGACCCCCAAGCACGATGTGTAAGGTTATTACTTGTTCCCTTTATTACTTAGACACAACGACTCGTGGCAGGATAAATCTTACATTTAAAAGGATTTGTAATTAAAAATACCAGCATTATATAATTTATAATTATATACATTAAGTCTTAGGGATTCCTATCACAATACAAACCAAAATCCTGTCGCCTTATCTCTCCATTTGAGCGGTCAAAGTTAAACATTTATTCTATTCTTAAAAATAATATTTTACAAGGGCAAGATAAAGATTAGTCGCGCATTAGCTGCTTATATTAAAATACTTTCAAAACACGGACAAAATATCAAATTAAATCATCTTGCTTTCGATGTCACATTTGTTTGGACAATAGTTATCTAAGAATTTGGTGTGACATCAAAAACGAGAACATTTTACGTTTTCTTTTTATTCTAAGGGAGCCAGATCGCTTATCTACATTTAGCTCGTACCCACAGAAAGTACAAAAACAGTAGAAATTAAAAAGTGACAACACTGTATGAAGAAACGGCAAAAGTGACGTTTTTTGACAGTTACTTTTTAATTTATACTCTTTTTGGACAAAGTGTACGATACGTTTGCACATTATGTGATGTTAGTGAGACGAAACTCATATAGTATTATAGTTCTTTAAATCGGTCATATCTTTGTATTTTTATATTAAATTGCGTGCATTTGCTAACCGACCTGTATAATCAATATATACAACCATATTTTACGGATCGCTTATCACAAATATAA
The DNA here is from genome assembly GCA_018237365.1 of Caria ino melicerta. Lineage (NCBI taxonomy): Eukaryota > Metazoa > Arthropoda > Insecta > Lepidoptera > Riodinidae > Caria > Caria ino. The sequence goes on from DVZN01000883.1 coordinate 8,952, forward strand.
CACATTTAATTTAAACAGTACTAAAGTAGATTACCACAACTTCTTATAGGTAGATATATTATGAGAAAATACGATGGCATTTCTTGAACCCGCCTATGATGTGAAAAATAAATCAGTTGACGTGGAACCATTAACCTAATGAGCATATGGATTCAGAAGGTCCAAGGTCAAGACGATATCGTATTAATTACCTCAACATACAAAAATTGTCACTACACCCCCGCTTTGACCTTTTTTAATTTTCTATTGAGTTGTGAATTACGATATTAATTACTAAAAAAATACTATGTGGTACAAAACCTAACCTATAAAAAGGCGGAGGTGGTAACTTCTCGTTCACTTTGAACCTTTTAAAAGTAATGAATTCAAAAGGTAAAAAAGGGGTGATGTAACCATTTTATTAACCTTTCATATGTATTTTTATAAAATACTCATTTTAGTAACATACGACAATCGTTTTCAAAGAATATCCACATATGTCTGACCCCTTTACCCGACACTATCTAAACCACTAAAACTTTTACTTTACACCAGAGTAGTGTTTCAAATTGTGTAAATTAAGAGGATTATACAGTGTAAAAACTAATAAAAATTACAACAACATTTAGTGCAAACTAAGGAAATTTATTAAAACTAGCAACACTAGACTCATCACCTATGATTATGAATGAATGTTTAGTACGTATAATCTTCTCATTTTAAATAAATACTGTCGCATTATTACCATTCAGGTAAACGGATGTGCAATTAAAAAACTATTACATCTATGATTAGCCAAGGCATCTAAACCCCGATACAGTTGGCAATTTCATCATCAAATCTGGGATATAACTAGCCCAGAAAAAATACATTTCATTTTCTTGTTATTAAAATGTCTTTTATACATAGATACCGGCAAAGCTCTAGCAACATTTAAAAATTAATTTCTATTAAAGGCAGTATAAACACTTGTCTATAATTATATCTATGGTACTCCTTTTTGACAGCTACAGTTGAGTCTTAAGATTCGATACAATTATTTATTTATTTTTACTTCGCCGATATTACGGCGATTCTGCCAGTGTCAAAAGTTTTAATTATATCGATTACAGACCTAATCTCGATTGTCATCCATTATAGTAACAAACGCAGGAATGTCATTAAGACAATTATTTTTCTTAGCCTTAAGGATCTGAACCTAAGGGTGAAAACCGGATTCTAGCATACATAAAACGAATAAGTTTTGTTAGTTCACCTTGTTGATCGCGTTTGACGTAAAAATATATCGATACTTATAGGTGTACCTATAAGTATTAAACTGTAGTTTAATCCGAGAATCGCGATTAACCATATATATAATGACGCTTAATGTTAATCTTAATATACGAGTGCTGAATTTTGGCCGGCTTTTATTTAAAAAGTAATCCAAAACTAGCTGGAATTTTTATTTATTTATAACTATTTAAACCAATGGAATTTCTTAAAAAGTCAATCAATCCTTATTGTATATTATTTATACACCAAAAAATGGACACGCATAATTTGAATAATACAAAATCTATATTTATTTCATGATTGCACTAGTAGCTTATTATAAATATACGTATAAATAACTCTGAGAAAAATAACAAGATTTAATTTAAATTCCAAAATAAGGGAAATATAAGCCATTTTATAACATTTTATAAGCAACTTTGTTCGTATTATTTCGGGGAGAAGTAAATATATATACTTTCTTCTTATAATGTAGATTCCATCAGAAATTCGTTCCGACCAATCGTCTGAAAATTTATTAATTACGTTTGGTGATTTTACAGTCTAATGAATACGTTCCTTATTAATTGATTTTTGTATTCGTTGAAACCAATTCATTCAAATGTGATTGACAGACTATAAGAATTTTATCAAAATGTGAATAGGTACAAAACACAAGAATATTATTATCACTTCTGTGTGCAGACAGGCAAAAGTCTTTTTGATATATAAAAAGCCGCCTGCGCCTTTGTTCGCGTGGAAACCCTACCATAACGTAATAATGTTAGCAACATAAAATATACGTTAACTACTGACGTTATTCCCGTGTAAATCCCGATTCCTAACTCCAAAATAAAAAGTAGCCTATGTGTTATTAAGTCTCAAGCCTTCGATACCCCCCCCCGCCCCAGTAGTCTGAACGCAGCACTAAGCCGAGGTCCGGTCTCGCAGAAGACAATCCTTAGTGTTGGCATTATAGGCCCACCCTTAAATAATGCAGTCTCGGGTTGAGCACTCTACTCACCCACAAGCGTCCGGTGTCGTTGCGAAACCGCTCTGGCTGGCAATGATAATCATTTCGAAAAAAAAGAAATTCTGGGTCTTTAGCTACCTACATACCAAATTTCATCGTAATCGGTTCAGGAGTATTTGCGTGAAAGAGTAACAAACATCCATACATCCATACTCACAAACTTTCGCATTTATAATATTAGTAGGATT
>DVZN01000884.1:0-11401 GCA_018237365.1 Caria ino melicerta
ACCTCCTTACCCATTTTCAGCCAAATCGGTTAAGCCGTTCTGGAGTTATAAATGGGGCAACTAACACGACTTTCTTTTATATATAGATTATTATATAGGTATATAGAAGATGTAAAGATTATTGTTGTGTAACATGAGAATCACAACGGCATTAATGTCATAACATCGTTAATGTTAGGAAATACAAATCACACTTAGTAGGTTTCAAATTACAATCAGCATGCCATAAACATTTGATTGCTAATCGAGTTAGTTTGTTTATCGTCCAGCAATTGCCAGGGGCTTCGCACGTGTGGATATATAATTTTACCCCCTATCTGGCGTCTTACACCTTAGAGTAGTATTTTTTAATACTGCTATTTGACACCGCGTAACTGCGATTTTATTTCAAACACGAGAATAATACTTTATGCCCTATGGTGAGGGGTCTGGCCATGTTCGCCTTTCTACGAAGATGTTCCAGCATTGAAGAATAATCAACCGCCTACAGTCCAGGCAGTTCGTAAAAAGAGAGTATAAATTTATTGTTACTAGCATTCTGGTAGTTCCAACTCGCCCGGATCGGTACCAATTACCGCCGCCATTCTATGTTCCTATTCTTGTCCCTATAAGGTCAACGCCCACCGTTGACGTTCCAATTTGGAGGGTAAATTTATTTTGCACGAGGCCTACCTCCCGGCCTCAAGTTAGCAACGCACCATTACTACCTTTGATATCTATACATGGCGTGAATTTGAAAAGTCGTCAACTTTTAAGGCATTCAATAATATAAAAAAGTACTATCTCTGGGGTCCTATATATTTTGTGTATTTATGAATTTTTTTTCATTCATTTATTGACATTTTGCAAACCACTACTGGACTTAGACCTACCCCAATGTATGAGAGAGTATAATCTAGTCACCATGTTACAAACTCTGTTATCTGTACGGAAGATTGTTATCCAGCCCTTTATCGCCTTTTACACTACCCTCAAACAGGCAATACGGTGATGATATTCTTCTCTGCCGACACACGTGCCTAACGGCTTTATGCATCTACCCAAAAATATTAATCATTATGTTTAAATCTTGTTTGTACGTAGTTAAAATAATCTTGGCTTCATATATGTAACATCATCCATCCAACAGCCATCACATACCACCGATCCACCTAAGTTTTTTTATAACATTGGAAGGCAAACAAGCAGAAGGATTTCCTAATGGTAAGAAATTCACGCCGCCTATACATCAAAGGCGGTAATGGTGCGTTGCCAACCTGAGGCCAGGATGTTGGGTCTCGTGCAAATTTAAGTTTACCGGCTACTTTACCTTCCAAACCGGAACACGCCAAAGGCAAGCACTAACGTTAGGACGACAGGAATAGATGAGGCGTTGTTACTATTCTACCCGGGCGAGCTGTTTCAAAACTCTACCACCTACTAATATAGTCTAGATCTTCGGCTCTTTTGCCTAGAGTGGAAGGTAAGGCAGAAAGTGTCCACTTTATTGGGTGCCGCGACCAAATTCAAAGCTTTGGTCCGACAGTTACGAACACATGTTATGACAATGGTGCATTTGGCAAGTTACTAGTGAAACTAAATGTGCGGCGTAGAAAATTGTAAAGATGCCAAAATATGACACATTTATTACTGCTACAATCTTAGAATAATGTTCAAATGAATGTTACTGTAAAAGATAAATTCTATTTGTACCCTAAACGTTAAATAGCAAAGGTAAAACTTGCGATCTAATATTAGCTACCAATCACTTGCAGCTTTTCCATTTGAATTTAAAAATTTCAGCACTATATTTACTGCCATTCCTCCATTTTGCAGTCTTGTATATTTTAAGTAACACAGGAAATTTATACATCTCCAACAATTATTTTCTTAATTCAAACAATTTACCTACACTCCCTCATGAATCACTTTATGTACAAGTAAAAACCGCATGAAAATCAGTCCTGTAGTATTTCAGTGTATCACGAACAAAAAAATAAAATTCAAAAATGCTATCAAAACTCACGCGGACGAAGTCGCGGAGTTCACCTAGTAAAAAAATAATATGTACTTAATTAGTGAAAACTATGTAAATTATTTTTATGCCTGCCCTTCCTTTAGTTTTTATTCAGCCTGGACTTTTCTGAAGAATATTACAATATTAGGCAATTTGCAAAAGATAAGCATAGGTTATCATCAGTAGCTCTAGGTGATAAGACTTTGCGACAGGTAGGCTGCCTGACGTTATAACACCACTGTTTGCCATTGACGTGCCATGGTTTGAAGGTATAAGATCCTAGCTTCAGTTTCGCAACGAGCCAATAATATATTAAATAACAATTAGTATCGTAGCTAACATAATTGTAGCCATTGCAGCACTAAGTAGGTTTTACTGTTCACGTAAAGTATTTCGGAGGTTTCTGCCACAATTCTCATTCGATTCTTATTGATATTCTCACTGAGTATGAGTATTTTCAATTTTCATTACAAACCTTTTTTTTATAGTATTGGAAAGCAACCAAGCAGACGGATTTCCTGATTCACGCCGTCTATAGACACCAAAAATGGTAATGGTGCGTTGCCAAACAGAGGCTGGGATGTCAAGCCTCGTGCAAAAGTACGTTTACCGGCTACCTTATCCCCCAAACCGGAACGGCAGCAAGCACTGACATCATGGCGACAGGAATAGGTAAGGTGGTTTACTCGTGCAAACCGCTGCAAAGTCCTACCACCTAGCGAGAACACAGTGTTAGTGAATTTAAGCCTGCCTGGCGGAAGGCAGATGGTGTATTCTGCAAAGGAGCCCGGACCATGTACCTGTATGTGTAGGACTAGAAATACTCAACAGGAACAGTCTCGTTTTTTTTTTCATAATTTAAAAAGGGTATGCTGCCCATTTGGTCCCATTAAAAAATTATGAACGTGCATGAAATTTGATGGGATTTTAGTTATACTGCGTTTGAATGTATTTAAGTTATTTAATGGATTTACAATTATAATTAATGTCGATGGTGTTTAAAGTGTAAGACAAAGTATGCATAATCATGTAACACATGATTAAGCATACTTTATCATACACAAAGTCATGAGTCAGAATAAAACTCGCCCTAAAATAAACAAATTTTAATTTATTGATAATAACTAAAAAAAATATTTTACACAATACATTATAATTAGTACACCACTAAGAATATTTAAACATATCAAAGACGTGGACTAGCAAATAAAAGTTAACTTATACAAATCCTTACATTTCTGTGACAAAGGAATTCCTAGAGTCAATAATGTCTGCTATCCCAAAATAGCTACCGGTTAATTTTACAGTCGATTTCTTAAACAAAACTCTTAATGTCTTAATACAAATACTTTCCCAAAATGACTACTTTCCCATGAGAACTACTGTGGTCTTAAACGGGAATTTCCCAAAATGACTACAAAACTTACACAAGAAAAAACTTTGATGTTTAGTGGAGTTTAGATATAGTACTTTCATAATGCGTTCAATAACCTTTTGCTTCTTTAACGACTTCAACTAAATAAAAAAAAACTGACTTCTCCAATTTTAAAGATCCACACAATATTCACTTTTAAAAGTAGCCATTTTGGATATATGTACAAAATATACATGTTGGGAAAATATACATTTCGGGAAAACCGTTTTGTGAATCGTCTTTGTAAAACTAAGTGTTGTTAATGTCATTATTTTGGGTAAGTAAACATTAGAGACCTATGCATGTGTATACAAGTTCGGGACATTCTCTATCATTTGCCTCAAATCGAAGATTTTAAGTTATCCCTTGTAATCGACCATGTACCTATACCAAACAAAATGGCACTGAAAATCTTCAATCTGATATACAATAAGTTTAAATTCTCGATTTCCTACTATTCTTTTTATGATTTAACGAGTTTTAATCATGATTGTGATTAACATATTCGATAATTTATCATTTAGCCCCTTACACAGACATCCACAATATTTTAATTATAACCTGTGATTTTTTTTTATATTTCGATTTATTTTGATATTTCAGCAAACACTTTCGTCAATCACTAGTCATTACTCCGCCATATTCATTTATCTGGCTTTCATTGACAATAATCATCAGATACATACGATATATTAATTGTCAATGAGTTTAAATTCGTTTTTCATTCAATATTAATTAATCATTTTTCGACACACACATCTATATTTTTCCAATAATTTGGCTAATTTCCATTCCTTGATATTCAGATTACGAATTTACAATGTCTTTGATCAGATATCCTGATATTTTATTTATTATAAATAATTGAATACTTTGTTTTTATGTCACATTTCTAGATTCTTTTGTAAGTTACCATTCTCACTTTATTATCATTTTTATTTTTAATTCACGAGTTTTAACATCACTTGTAAGTTTTTTTTTTCAAATATTTTAATCCCAAATGTCACGTTCATAACTATTGCATTTAAACCAGATTATGCCGGTGTTAAGTTTTATGCATTATCATGTTAAGCCGGTTTGTAACATTTTTTTGTTAAAATATCCCAAAATATCGGCCTTACGAGATACCTAACTTGGAAACTCGTTAAGTTATAACAAGAACACTCACTATCCCAGATTAAGTAATATTTATTAATAGATTATACAGTAGGATAAAATATGGCAGTCCATTCCAATAATACGATGTAAAAGTGAGAAAAATTGGTCATAATAGAAAATATAAACCAAATAGGAGCCATACATCTACCCTTTAAATATCATATCTTTATATTTATGCTATATACCGTAGGTTATCAGTGAGGGAACTTTTCCTAGCAAAAGTATAATAGGGTATGGAACTGTATTTTATCGATACTCAAAATTATCGATATAAATATAACCCACTGGGTAGAGATATATAAATTTTAATAGAATGATTAGTAGCAACCAAATAATTTTTTTTTTGGTGGTGTGATTAAGACCAGTCGCTTGCAACTTTAAGAAAAATCGAATATATTATCTTCCCTTAGTTCTCAGAGGTTCATAGAATGTTTTGGAAACACCACGATTGGTAACTAATTCCACAGAGCCATGTGGGGCAAAGAAATATTTATAGTATAAAAAAATATAGTATACAATGCGGTTCAGAAGACATTTCCTTGCTTCGAAAACACTGAATACTAAGACCCTCTCTAAAGGTATAACTGAGTAGAGGGAATCAAACCCAAACATTTTCTCGGAGCATTCAAAAGAAAAGTGCTGCTATTAATAAGAGTCTATGGCTACATTTTAGCTATAAAAAAATTGAATGTATTACTAAACCTTAATCATATATTGATAAATTCAAATATCGATAAAACATTTTTATTTCATCGTATCTACCAGGGAAAGTCCCATCACTGTTTATCGTACAACGATCTGAAAAGAAGCCATTACAATAGAAAAAAGAAAAACAATTTGTTTTTAAAAAAGTCTTATCCTAGGCATAAAACTAGCAGACCAGAGCTAACTTAATTTGCTTTATCTGTCCAATAGGTGGCTGTTTTAGATTCCTTGCCCGTCGCCCGTTGACAGCTGTCAAATTGGACAGATAAAATAAAATCCACAATGCAAAAATGTTCTTAGGAGACCATCTCTATAAAAAATCTTGAAAAAAATTCGAAATGGCTGTGCGATTTTGATATGCCATTTTTGAACTTAAAAAAGTCGTTTTGTGCATTCGCTTTTACAATTTGAGCACATTTTATCGAAACGCAAGTTTATTGAAAGCCAACTGCAAATTCATGAACATTCTAACCAACGTCTTATATATAAACACCTACATAGTACATTGTTACCTATCTAGACAAAAGGCTTATGATAAAAAAAATAGCGCGACAACCATCCATCGACTAAAAAAAGGCAACCTACAAACATTTGTGCTTAACAAATACTGTAACTCACCAGTGTTACCACAACGAAAAAAAATATGCGTCACTTTTTTTAATTGCAACACAGAATGTTGAAGTTAAAAATGCCTAATTTAAACCCTTATACTCCTATGCTTATACTAGTGAATGAATTTGGAACGTTGTTATGTCCCGACGAAAAACTTGCACGTTATAGGAATTGAAATCGTGTTAAGTGGACATAAGTACTATTATCGTGTGAATTCGTGCAAGTTACAAGCTTAGGCGTAGATGGATATACATTTCAAGATTATAGTATATGTAATAAAATCCGATGCTTAGGGTCCCGTCACATAGTGAGACCACAGAACAGAATTGACTCGTTCTGTCACTTCAGTCCCTCACTATGGTTACCCTAATGTGATATCTATTAAGAGATGAATTTATCGTAATCTCAGTATAAATAATTACAAAATATATTCCACCATTCCCTAACTAACATTACTATCCAACAAACTGACTCGGCGTACAAAAATTGTGTGAAAAATCTATTTTGAATATAATTAAAATTAATCAGGAAGTGGTGAAATATTTTACATTTATTTTAATAATTAACTAAGAAATTGCACTTTTGGGCTAAATTTACCATTTTTATACAGTTTTTAAGTTGTCTATGATAAATAAAACCTTAAACAGTTTCGACTCTTAACAAAAAAATCATCGAAAATTATTCAAAGAGAATCCTTTTTCAATAATCTATCAATTATGGTTGATAAATCTTTAAAATAAATTAATGAAAAATATATGCGAGTTTTATAAGGCGCTAACGAACTAACTTGTATTTTTTTCTGATATTCTTCATAACACAAATTTCTTATGTTTACCTTATGAAGTTCTTTTACTTTTCATGTTTTTACGAAATACATATATCAATTCGCGGGTTTCTTGTTATACAGTTATTTAAGAATTTAAAACAAAATATTTCTTAGCATATAGATTTTCTTTGTACCGTACCAATACTAAACCTTTTATGGGCGATATAAAATATAAGATTTAATCTTAAATGTCAATTTAACCCGTAAAGTCATTCTCTTAGTTTATTATTGAAATTATTAATAACATAAAATGTGATTCTTTATAAAATTCTATACAAAACAATTTAATTGCGATTAAAACTTAAATGTTTAGCCTCAAATTATTTCGAGGTAATAAATATAAAATAATATAAGCATTGTGGAATATATAAAAGTGATACTGAATTCGGAATTCGACATTACAGCTGTTTCATACAGACGTTAAACTGAATGGCGATTTTCACAATAAACATAAATTAATTTAAGTTATGACATCTGTCTTTCCAACTCGTATTGTACTTATTATGAACCAATTTCTCTTTAATATTTAAATTAGTTAATATTATGTATTATGTATGATTTGTAAATCTAATATTGTCATTTAATGACAGTTACTTATTTTTAAAGAGTTATAAAAAGATATTTGCAGTGGCATAATCGAAAACAGTTTAAAATATATCGAAAGCTCCTGTAACTACAAACTTAAGGGTGAAATAATTAATTTAACACTGGTTTGAGCAAGCATGATGGCAACGTTATGTTTTTCAGAAAAACCGAAAAAACTCATGTATAGAGTCGAATCCAACCCGGGAATCGAACCCAGGACCTCTCGCGTCAAACACAAGTCAAGTGCGTCGGATAAGTTAACATGTCTCATGCTTATCTTAACCGTCGAATATGTCGCCGTGATGATTTTACGAAGGCTTATAATAAATGATACGATTCTAAACATCCCTGTCAATAATAAATTATAGCGATATTTTTGTGTCAGCACCCTACAATTGAAATATCACCGATTTCATGTCATTCAATCCAAATACGTGACTGCGTAAATGGTCGAAAACACAAGTTACGTGCGTCGTATAAAGCAACTTGTATAATGATCAATGTTTATCACAATCGTCGAATATGATGCCGTGATGATTTTACGATGGCTTATAATGAATGATACGATAAAATCTGATCAGCCGTAAAGATGATTATTAACGATACTTTTATGTCAGTACCCTACAATTGTAATATTATGGAGAAATAAATAAATATCGTCACGCCCATATATCCTCGAAAGCGTATTTTGGGAGGTACAATATAGTATGCATCTACGATTAGCCGATGATATTACGTCCCATGATGTGACGGATGGCAAGTCCGTCGCCAATTAAATTGGTATAAATCCAATTCAATGTTATGTTTTTTCAGACAAACTAAAAAAAACTCATAGAACAAGTTGCGCGACCCGGGAATCGAACCAGGGTCCTCTCACGTCAAAGTCGGACACCGACACCACTTCACCAGTGAGGCGATAATCCAAATACGTGATTGCACAAATGGTCGAAAGACAAGTCACGTGCGTCGGATAAGTCAACATCTGTTATACTCAATGTTTATCAGAATCGTCGAATATATTCATTCGTTATCGCCTATGGTCGAGTGATGTCGGTGTCCGACTTTGAGGTGAGAGGTCCCGGGTTCGATTCCCGGGTTATTTACCTGAACCTTCCTCAAGAATTGCACTACCTTTAGTAAACACCGTACAAAAATCCGTTCAGTAGTTTTTGACTATATCGATTTCATACAGACAGTTTTTAGTAACTTTCTTTTAATATATGTATACATATAGATGTGAAGAATTCACTTTTCTTACTTTTTATGTTCTGCTAGCGACCCGCCGCAGCATCGCACGGGTGCGAAACTAATAGGAAATATACTACAGAATGTCTCTCAGACACAGACATTAGAACCTCTAAAATTATCAGTGTTTTTCTATTATTTCATGCATGTATTATACATATAAACCTTCGTCTTGAATTACTCTATCTATTAAAAAAACCGCATCAAAATCCGTTGTGTAGTTTTAAAGATCTAAGTATACACAGGGATATAGAGCCAAAGAAAGCGACTTTGTTTTATATTATGTAATGATGTTCATGGTGTTTCCAACCTTAGCTTTACATGTTAATAAGCCGCTTGCGTTACTGGTATTGGCGTGCGGCTAAAAATATGAATCTAGGAATAGAAGGACGATTACACATAGTCATTTTTTTCCAATGACCTGTACCGAAAAGAAACATGGTATATTTTGTCAAAAATTGAGTCACAATTGGTTTTACTTTCTATAATTATTTAAGTACGAATTGTTATCATTTATATGCTGACGTAATGTGATGACGTAATGGCATTTAACTATTTCTTGGGACGTAAGGCGCCTTCTATGCCTAAGTTCATATTCTTATGTGTGCGACTAGGGCAAACAGTGACGTTTTAGTGGTAATCGGCACAATTGGTAAGGTGAATATGAATGACAAACAATGAAATGACACCACCTAGGCTATTATTTAATTATTTTCTAACCCACCACTTATCTTCCCTGAGATCATATTCAGATAAGCTATTACTGTGTATTGACGAAGTCTTGAGAAGAATCACATTTGAAATTTTTTTGCTAATTTTAAATATTATTTCTGCAATATTAGTTCTGCAACATCAGTCAGTCCTACAAGTTTACATACACGATTTTATACATATTCTGAAATAATAAAATGACTAGTTTACTTTAGGCCAAAAACATCTGAGATACATTAGTGCTTTAAGCAAGCAAATTTAAGCACACATTAATACAAAAAACGATATGGCATTAAACAATTTGTTCTTTAGAAGTTAAAATTTAAATATTCATATTTTTGGCCTTCGCTCTTTTAAAATCCCTCTTTCATAACAGTCGTCATGTTCCATTGCACCTTAACACTTATCACAGCAGACCCTTACAAATAGTAAATTGAATTTTATAAAAAGTACAAGATTCATACATTAAATACTCAATTGAAACTTTCCTTAAAATTATACATATAAGTTCAAATTGATACACAAAATTGAATGCTATCAAATGTATACATTCAATTTATGACAATAAGTTTATTGAAGCAGATACGCAATACCTTTTTTTTTTACTTGAAATTAAACTTTAATACTGTTATTACTAGCAACCCGCCCCGGCTTCGCACGGGTGCAAACTGATAGTAAATATACTATAGAACGTTTCTCACAGACATCACATTATAAACCTCTAATTATCAGTGTTTATTATTTTATGCAGGTATTATAAACCTTCCTCTTGAATCACTATCTATTAAAAAAACCGCATCAAAATCCTTTGTGTAGTTTTAAAGATCTAAGCATACATAGGGACAGAGAAAGCGACTTTGTTTTATGCTATGTAGTAATACAATGCAGTGCAAATAATATTTCTTAATGAGCTTCGTTCATTCTAGTTTTTTGATCTTGGACGTTTAAAGTAAATGTACTATGTGTATACCTAAACGCCATGATACATATCTAGAAACCGCGTAAAATTCACGTTAATGCTAATATTGTGGAATGTTTATTGAAATTCATACTTTGTCATTGTTACAAAATATACCTAAATCGTATATTGATTTTACCCTAAAAATTATGTAACATTCTACAAGTTAAGATGTGTCTGGTATTGTGATAAAAATATAAATTCAAACCTTATGCGATTAGAATCAAATTGGTTTTGTAGCATCATTAGTATCATCATCATTATTATATGTAGTATCATTGTAGCGGCAGGAAATATGTATAGAGGTGGTACAAATCCGACCGAGCTTTGCAAGTCTAAAGTACCTTCACACCTATTATCCCCGAAGGGGTAGGCAGAGGTGTGCCAGTATCTCTACGACTCGTAAGTCCAGTAGATATACTAGAACACCTACGATTAGCCAAGGTACTAAATATCCTAGTATTGAAAAAAGAGTAGCTATCAAAAACTCACTTGTAGGTTGCACTTGTCATCCCTCAAAATGTATATAGCTCTTAGATTTATGTTACATTTAATTACCAAAGTTACGTGATTTAAAACTCTATAGACCATCATATAGTTATCACACACCAGAATAGTTTTTTGGCTAAATTTTCCTCCAACTAGGTTAATTTTGATTCTACAGGTTTTTCTTTCTGAATAACCAGTATATTATACTGCATATTAACTAAAATTAATATCATTTCCTTAGTGTGCTTAGACTAGACTTAGATTCGAGGGTGAGTTTTCACACGGATTCACTTCAATACCGTAATTACGTTCAGTTGGAACCGAATAGAATACACGAATAGAGTTATTATAAGCGTCTCTAGCGGATATTTAAATCAATTGCTCCATATATATTAATCGTTTAAAAGCAAACGCAATAGTGAAGTAAATTCGTGTGAAAATACATTCGAGTTAGATTATCCCATCGTACGCACACATACCGGAAAATAACTTGAGCTTCTGGTAGCGTGGTGGAAAGGGTGGCGAACGTCAACTGATCTACTAATAAGGTCAATGTTTAAGTAAAAATACCAATAAGGCAATGCTACAAGTAACAGTATTAATAAGATTAATGCTCAAGTTTAACTACCAATAAGGTCAATGCTCAAGTTGAAATACCAATAAGGTCAATGCTCAAGTTGAAATACCAATAAGGTCAATGCT
>DVZN01000885.1:0-11400 GCA_018237365.1 Caria ino melicerta
GCTCGCCCGGGTAGAATGGTACCACCGCCTTACCTATTCCTGCCGCCATAACGTCAGTGCTTGCCGTTGACGTGTTCAGGTTTGGAGGGTAAGGTAGCCGGTAAACTTACTTTTGTGTATTTTATATATATTTATAAAATATATCGTCACGCCCATAATAAATATCCTCGAAAGCATCCACAATCAGCCGACGATATTAGGTCCCATGATGTGACGGATGACAAGTCCGTCGCCAATAGGGCACAAATCCAATCCCAGGTAATGTTATGTTTTTCAGAAAAACTTTAAAAAAATCGTCCGACCCAGGAATCGATCCCGGGCCCTCGTGCGCCATAGTCGGAATCCGACACCACTCGACCACAGATCCGTGGAAAATATTTTAATCATCATCTATTAGATCTACTTCATCGATCTATTACAGAAAGTTCTATCGAAATCAGGCCAGCTGTTTCGGAGCTATAAGTATATACTCATAGTATAAACTCCTAGTGATGTCCTAAGTATGTGTGTTATATATATTTTTATTTATATATAAGTTAAATACAAAAAAATATATATAATTTATATTATATATTTTTTTTTTGTATTTAACTGTCTGTACAACAGATCTACTTATATTTCACTTTTTTTTCCTGTAACGGGTTTGTTGGAAGAAATTTCTTTTATTAGATATAAGTTCGCCCTTTGTACTTTTGTTTACTTACATATTTTTTTTATGTATTTCTGTTGTGTACAATAAAGTGTCAAATAAATAAATAAATACCCTGATTGAACACCTATTATTTGAATACCACAAACAGATGCTTCAATTTTTTTTGAATTATACATCCTACTAATATTATAAATGCGAAAGTTTGTTAGTATGTATGTATGGATGTTTGTTACTCTTTCATGCAAATACTACTGAACCGATTACGATGAAATTTGGTATGTAGGTAGCTGAAGACCCAGAATAACTCATAGGCTAGTTTTTATCCCCGAGTTCCCGGGGATCGGGACTAAATCGCGAGCAACAGGTAATAGTTATATATTTTTTTAGTAAAGATTAAGTGACGATTATAGAGATGTAACAGATCGAATGATTATTCAAGAAAAAGGCTTAAAACTTAGACTAAATCCTATTATTTTTCAACAAATTACAAGAAAATCACAAAAGCAGTTATTCTTTGATCCATCGAAACTCATTTGCGTTGTTCATCGGTCGTGCATGAAATTTACATGGAATTTTATACTTGTAATAAAGAATGATGAATTGGGCTGGCAATAGTAATTACGGACAACAGTGAGCGAGCACGCCGATATTAAATTGTGAAATTCAATAATTTTGTTATTTATACTTTTTGTGTCGGAATATGGATGACGGAAAGGCTTTGACTTTGTATTTCAAATAATTATTATTTTAAATTATCTTGAATAAGCGATGTACTATGTGCACATGATTTAATTATGAAATTATACAAATACAAAAATTCTTTATTAGGAACTAAAACTAGGTACATTTTAATTTTCGAGAATCGATGACACACGCAGAAGATTAACTGTGTTGCGTATGTCAACTCCTTCTCCAGACATTAGAGATGGAGAGTTCCTTAAATATATATACTAACACAAATAAAATTACGTATTAACAACAGGATTTATATTATTGGTATTATTATTTATATATTGCAGTCTTATATGTGAAATTATAGTAATTTCATGAGTCTAGCAATTCAGTTCCTTACGTTCCTTTTGAATCTAAACTAACTTATAAAGTACCTTTGTAGGGCGTGTTATGTATTATAAATAAGATTTTATATATTACAACTATGTTACAGTGGTGCTATATCATCCCCCCTCTTGAGAGCATATCATGGTCGATAGTAGTTAGGAAATCTTACTACTCTTCCACTTTTAGTTTTCCTTTCAGTTTGTTGCTCAGGAGGAGGTAGCTGATTAGAATCCGAGCTATCAGGAGATGGAGTAGTAGATGGAGTAGGAGATGGAGAATCTACCAGGTAAGCTGGTTTAAGCCTATCAATAGTCACCGTAATTGCCTTACCCATTACATCTATTTTAAATGTTTTTGCTTTTCTTTCCACCACTTTATAGGGATCGGTGTAAGCAGATTCTAGTGACGACGTGTTAGGTCCACGGCGGAGAAATACATACTCCGAAGAAAAGATGTCAGCAGGTAAGTAAAAAGTTTTTTTACCATGCCAAGAAGCAGATGTAGGGGAAAGATTAGCGATATGGCTGCGAAGACGAGAGGTAAAACTAGTGATGTCAGGAGTTGACTCTCTATTAGGTGAGAAATACTGACCAGGTAGTCTCAGAGGCTCTCCATATACCAATTCAGCAGCTGATGATTTTAAATCTTCCTTCCAGGCACTTCTTATACCGAGAAGTACCAGTGGAAGGATTTCAGACCACTGAGGGTTATTGTGGCACTTGATAGATGTTTTTAGTTGCCGGTGAAGCCTTTCTACCATTCCGTTACAAGCAGGATTGTACGAGCAGGTAGGACGATGAGTGGCACCAATAATTTTACATATATTTTTAAATAATTGAGATTCAAATTGCGTACCGCGATCGGTCGTTATGACGTGTGGACAACCAAAACGTGCAACCCAGCCAGATATAAATGCTCGGGCGCAGGTTTCTGCTGTAATGTCCACCAGAGGGTATGCCTCAGGCCAACGAGTGAATCTGTCGATGACCGTGAGACAATATCTGTAGTCACAAGAATACGGTAGGGGACCAACGATATCCATATGGATATGTGAAAATCTCTCAGAGGGTAAAGTGAAAGCAGAGATAGGAGATGAGGTGTGACGAGTAACTTTATTTCTCTGGCAGTCGGTACATGATTGCGACCATTTCCTACAATCACGTCTAACTCCAGGCCAAACGTATCTTTCAGATATCAGCTTAGAAGTAGCTGCTGGACCTGGATGACTTAGATTATGTAAGCTTTCATACACTTGACGACGAAAAGCAGGTGTGATATAAGGTCTAGGGAAAGAACCCGACATATCACAATATAAATTCGCTTCGTCAGTCAAAACTTTTTCGAGTTTTAAACTAGTACCAGTTTCTAGTAAGCGTTTAAGTTCTAAATCGTCTTCTTGCTCCTTCTCTAGCGCTTTATAATCTATAAAGTTTGCTATACTCTCTACGCGAGAAAATGCATCAGCAACTACGTTATCTCGTCCAGAAACGTGCCTGATGTCAGTACAAAATTGGGCTATGAAATTTAAATAACGGTGCTGACGTGGAGAACAGTTGTCTCTTTTTGTAGAGAATGCGAAGGTTATAGGTTTATGGTCGGTGAAAATGATAAAGGTTCTCGCTTTGACCATATACCTGAAGTATTTAATGCCTTCGTAAATTGCTAGGAGCTCTTTATCATAAGCACTGTATTTATTTTGTGCAGGAGTTAGCTTCCTAGAAAAGAAACCCAGAGGTTCCCAGTTGCCTTGGCGTCTCTGTTGAAGGACAGCTCCTATGGCAATGTCAGAACCATCTGTGAAAAGGGCTAGTTGAGCATCTGGATCTGGATGAGCTAAGAGTGTTGCGTTTGCCAGATTTTCTTTGCACTGGACAAACGCTTCAAGAAGCTCAGGAGTTAAATGTATAGGAGTAGAACCTTTTACATTAGATCCAGACAAAGCTGCATTCAAGGGGCTTTGAATTTTCGCTGCACCGGGGAGTAGTTTCCTGTAAAAGTTTACCATTCCCAAGAATCTTCTTAATTGTTTAGCGTTTTTGGGGATAGGAAAATCTTTAATGGCTTGGACTTTTTCAGGCAGGGGGCGTATACCTGCAGCAGAAACATATCCTAAGAAAGATACTTCTTTGACACCTAATATACACTTAGAAGTGTTTATAAGGATGCCAAATTGTTTAAGGCGCTCAAAGAGAATTTCTACGTGTTCCAGGTGTTGCGCTTCAGACCTGGAAAATACCAAAATGTCATCAATAAATCCGAATGTGAAATCAAGACCTTGAAGGGTTTCATCGAGAAATCTCTGAAACGTCTGTGCGGCATTTCGAAGACCAAAAGTCATGAAGGGGAATTCGAAAAGACCAAACGGCGTCGTGATAGCCGTCTTCGGTATATCGCTCTCCACAACGGGTAATTGATTATACGCCTTGACTAAATCGATTTTGGTGAACACCTGGGCTCCGGAAAGTTGGTAAGAAAAGTCGTGAAGATGTCTCACAGGATAACTATCCGGAACGGTTCTCGCATTAAGCGCTCGGTAGTCGCCACAGGGTCTCCAGCTGTTGTCCTTTTTCGGGACCATGTGAAGAGGTGAAGACCAAGGACTCTCCGATCTTCGAGCTGTTCCATTTTTTAACATCTCCTCGAACTCTTTTTTAGCTATCTGCAGTCGATCAGGTGCTAAGCGGCGAGGACGACATGAAACAGGGGGTCCTGGTGTGGTTCGTATATAATGCTTGGTGTTGTGCATTATAGGTCTTTCAGATCCTGCTGGCCTAGTTATTTCAGGAAAGCGCTTAAGCAATTCATGGTAAGGTGAATTACCTGTAAACACTTTAATTGAAGTAAGCTCGTGAGCTTTTCTGTGGGACGGAGGGGCGTCAACGGAAAGGTTCGTTAAGGAATCGAGCAAACAATGGTTACGACAATCTACTAATAAATTATAAAAACTTAAAAAGTCAACTCCAATTATGGGCTTTGACACATCTGCAATTATAAACTTCCATATAAATTCACAGTGAAGGCCTAGGTTAAGGCTCAATTGCATTGTCCCATAAGTAGGGATAACAGTGCCATTTGCAGCAAAAAGCTCATAATTGGATTTGCTCGGTCTATCTTGAAGTAAGTTGCGAGGGTAAGCACATACATCCGAACCGGTGTCGACGAGATACTGGATTTTAGTATACTTATCCGTCACAAAAAGGCGGCCATTACAGGAAGAGCAGTCTTTTGCCGCCATTACGGACTGCTCTTGCCGTTTTCCGGACGATAGTCACACGGCTTAACACAATGATGCGCCTTCGCACCAAACTTCGAGTGATAGTAACAATTTGGGTACCTCTTATAACTAGACTGGGAACGGCTGGATGATTTAGGCCTGTTCCGTGTGCTACTACGTGTACGAGAACGCGATCGATTATAGGAGTTCCTATCACGAGATAATCGCTGCACAGCTTTAGAAAGTTCACTTATCTGCCTAGCCATGCTCTCCATGGTAATGGACGAAGATGCTGATGACGTAGACGCAATGTGTTGGGGTACCGTAATTTCATGCACTCTGTCTGCCAAATCCGCTAATATTTCCACAGGTTGTGTTGGTTGTGCTGCTATCACCGTTTGAATGTTACTAGGCAATCTGCTTGACCAAACTGTCTTCATAAATTCTACTGGAACGTCAGCGCCAGCCAGATGTCGTAAATGTCTAAAAAATTGTGATGGTTTCCTATCACCTAGTTCTTCATGCATAAGTAATTGCTTCAATTGCTTTTCTCTACTCTTAGACAATCGTCTAATTAGTTCAGACTTCAACTTTTCATATTTGTCCGTAAGAGGAGGAGAAACAATAATATCTTCCACTTCGGCGGCGATGTTGTGTTCTAGTTGTGATACAACATAATAGAATTTTGTAGTATCAGATGTTATATTAGATATTAAAAAATTGCCTTCCACTTGCGCAAACCATATAGCAGGCTTTTCTGGCCAAAAAGGTGGTAGTCGTACTCCGACACGAGAAATCTCCGATGACAGCGACGGCGACGGCAACGGCAACGGCAACGGCAACGGCAACGGTGGTGCCGGCGGTGTAATGGAAACGCGCACATCGGGAACTTTCTGTCCATCGGCCATTATGTGTCTGCATGCGACTTTAGGTACGTGTCTTATAGAGGGTCACCACTGTAGGGCGTGTTATGTATTATAAATAAGATAAGTCCACTTACAGGTTCCAGGTTATAAAATACATAAACACACACACTAACTTTAAACGTATATATTAAGTTCACGCACACAGAAGTTACATAAAAACACAAGCACAGGCACAGCGATAAAAAGTTATAACATATATAAAAAGGAAGATTAAATAACAAGGAAAAAGTACAAACAAACGATATAAGAAAATGCGGCTTAGCAAGGAGCGTTCCGCGTCAAGCGTAGTTATTCATTTATTTTTATTTTGACATATATATTTTTTATAATTGTCAATTTTATCTTACACTAAAATTATATAATAAGGTTTTATATATTACAACTATGTTACAGTGGTGCTATATTTTTTTAAATCTAATTTATTTTGGATTTCATAGAAAATTGAAATTGGGATCTTGAGGCGTAAAATATTTTTTATATTTCACTTGGTACCAAAAAAGTTTGAGTGCAATTCAAATACAGCAAAAGTAAAACAATTGTTGGCTTATCTATGCTTCAAAGAGGCGACCATCTTTGTTTTTTTATGTAGTTTTTTTTTACATTTATGGTAAGAGCCAATATGCATTGGTTTGTTCAATTTGTACCTATATATTAATTTATGATTCTATAATAAATTAGTGTTCACTTACCATTCATTCACACAGTAGCAGCTCATGTTATATCAATGATCAATTAGCACTCAATTGGGTATCATTTTCACTCAAGCGACCTACTATTATCATCTGGGGTCAGTATTAGACACCAGCCACATCTTTTATCATGATATATCAGTGTAGAACACTTCAAATTTATATTCCAGATGTTACCTGATGATGTATAGCAAGGAGGTTGTCGAGCACGCTCACTGCGAAGCGACCGACCAAGCCAGTCTTCAAAACGTGTTGGATGCCACTAGTGCCTGCTATTGGCATCAGCCATACCTGTACAGTGTACACAAGGACAGACTTTATGAATAAATATCCCTGGACAAATCACACGTATTGATCTAACCCCAAAGTAATCAAATTATTTGCTTGGGTTATGGGTGTTAGTCAACAATATTATACGTATATAAATACCAGAATAAATTTAATAAACGTCCAGACCCAGAAATGCGAACGTCTATATTCATCACACAAACGCCCGCCCCCGTCAGGAGCCTTGCTATTCCCTGACGTGGTAAAGCAACTACACTATCTCTTGGCTAGCAAGACGGTCAACTATGAATGTAAAGGGTGACGTGGTGCCTCAGGCTGGTATGATCGCGAGAAGCAAATGTTGCGTCCTCTTTCCAAAATACGAATGTTTTACCTTTTGTTTTATTTACATTTACTCATAAGATACATGAAGATCTTATATAACTTCTTATTGTGTGATACATTTTTTTATGGTCATGCCATACACACACAAGCAGATGGCAACATATTACACAACCACACAACACTTATTACTGGTACTTTACCCTTCAGAGCGGGAGATTGTTCCAGATCCAGACATGACAGACTCATATTATGGACAAAATGAAATAAAATAATTAATTTTCAATATTATATTATTACTTAGGCTAAGAAAATATTTTTTTAATAGCAGAGCAGGCAAACAAGCAAGCTCGAGCAAGCAGGTCACCTGATGGCAAGTTATAGTGTCACTCAAGCAGAAAATACTGTGTGATGTAAATGTATTAGATTTACCAAAGTGGAAAACTCCAACAATATCAAAATCCACACATTGCAAATTAATTATTTTATTTTGTATAAATATGGATGTCCACAAAATGACGCATTCTATTAATTGTCATATTATGGAGGTAAAAAAAGTTGCTGCACAACACTCAACCATGTGTGGACGAGTTGATAAAGACCCAAAGAACCTATGCTTGCCTTTTCCAAGGCACCTGTAAGAGAGAAACATGGCATATTCTACAAAGGGGACAATTTGAGACTACAACTGCTCAGATCTACTAAAATTGAGTATAATGATGATTTTGCATGTTTTCTTTTTCTTGCTTACAAAAACTTATTTATTGCTATTAAAATTGATTTTCCTCTGTGCAATGACTGTCGAGTAGTGGAAGACATTAGACACATTGTGATACAGTGTGTACGGAATGAATCCAATATTATAAAACAGTCATATAGAAATCAAAATTTGGTACATCCTAATAATAATTGGGGTGTTGGTATTGTGAATAGTATACTCGCCGACTGCATCGGTAGGAGCGCAATTACAGGCCAAGCTTACTGATTTGTGTATCTGTAATCCTAATTACTAGTGTGTAGACATGTTTGGTGATTTAAAGAATGATATGGTCAAAGCTCATTTAATAAATTTAAAAAAACTGAATTCTAAAACCAAATTTATTAAATTTGGATTTTAGCTTGATGCACACTAATTAAGCATGACAAATGGCAGTAGCTTAAAATAGGAAAGATAAAGATATACCTCTGTAGGTCCCGGCACAGTAGTAGAAGTGTTGCCATGTCTGAATATAGCACACCAAGTGGCATCACAGAGTCGCAACACAAAGACGTCGCGTTCTACCACAGGCTTTGAAGATTCCACTGAAATAATATTTATAAAATATTTCACTTTGAAAACACAGGTACTTTTGCAACACTAAATTAAATTTGATGAAACATATTACAACATCTACACTAACATCCCATCCTCAGGTTTGCAACGCATCATTACCAACTTTGATGTCCATAGCGGTGTAAATTTATTACTATCAGGAATCTGCCTGCTTTGCTGTTTGCCTTCCAATATTATAAAACATTTTTAAACATTAATTGCATACCCTTTAACTTTGCAATCACCAACTCCTTAATATAAATATTTAAATAGAGTTAGAAACAATTTATATGGAAAAACAAAGTTTGCTGGGTCGGCTAATTATAGCATATATTTTGCAATTTCAACATTACATATTACATTGTGCCAATGGGATTCATAGTTTGAGCTTACATAAGCACTTGTTTGTCATTTACTCAATTCCTATCTTTCAGATTTTTAAGAAGTTAATTTTTACAAATTTTTTTTCACTTTATCACAATTTTTTTATTTATAAGACATTTTAAAAATTACTTAGGTTTATTTTCAAATGTCATTTAGTCTTACTTATGATGCAGGCACTATATTATAAAGTCTTGTTTAATTACTTACATTCCAATTTCTGTAATTTTGTTATTGTAGAATTATTTAATGAAAATGGCTGCAACAGTGCCCCATTATTGCCAGCGAGTACCACAATATTGCTCTGTGAACACCAACTAAACCAGGCCCCACTGAAATATTGATGGAAATAAGAGGAAAGTGATATTTTTATTTATTTTTGAGTCGAGTGGTAGAGTGGTCTTGGTGTCCGACTTTGACGTGCGAGGTCCCTGGTTCAATTTCTGGGTCGGGCAACTTGTTCTAAGTACAGTAGAACTCCAATTATCCGAATTGATGGGGACCGGGACCCATTCGGATAATTGGATTAAAAAAAAAATTGCCATTGGAGAGAATAAAAGCTACGTTTTGATATTGCACTATCTTTTTACTTGACTTGACTTGTCTTAACTTGCCGTTGTGCCTACACACGCGGGGGAAGTCAGTGTAGGCACAACGGCAAGTTAAGACAAGTCAAGTCAAGACTTAACGCGCAAACACTGGCTTCGCGGGGGGGAGAATAATAGCGCACTTGGACTTTTTTTTGGCAATTTTTTGTGATTCGGATAATCGGCGATTCGGATAGTCGGAGTTCGGATAATTGGAGTTCTACTGTATGAGTTTTCTGAAAAAATTATGTTGCCTGGGATTGGATTTGTGCCCGATTGGCAACGGACTTGCCACCCATGACGATATTTATTTATTTTAAATAGACATATTATAACAATAAGTATATTATACTAACTGACATCAATACATACATACACATACAAGTCACAACTTTGTGCTAGTGTATTTGATTTACTTATAAATGAGTATGTAATCAATAAATAGCCTTTGAACTAATTAAGAGTTTAACTGTTGTGTGTATGAAGGTGGTTATAGCAATACTTGTATTGGAACAGTTTACATTCGCAACAATAGTTTCCTTAAAGCATCAAATTCTAATTACTTTCAAAAGAGCTTCCCAAAACCTCATAATAACTAAAAATTACATATGTAGTATAATCAATCAGAATCATGACAGTTCATAATAAAAAAATATATATTTATCCTACCTAAATTGTGTACTTTTTAATGTTTTGAGCTGCTTCTTATCAGGATACACTTGCAGTAATTCAACCCCATGATCAGTTATGAAGGCAATCTCGTTAGATTTGGGCCAAACAAATCCTAATATCTTAGAACTTTTCCATTTACATGTGTATGTGTAGTCCACATTCGTTGGGGCCAGATTGTTAAAATTTACAAATTCAACCGTGGCACTTTGTCCCTCTGGGTTTCTTTGAATAGCTAAAATTCTTTGGTCAGGGGAAAATTTTATTGAGATAATTGTACCCTTGTCTTCCATTCTAAAAGATGTGTTCTTTGAATCGTCCATTCCATTGCCGCCATAAGTTTGCTATTTTAGATATTTTCTCGGTGCTAACTGTATTAAGAGAGGAAATTGGTATTTAAAATAAGTTGAGCTGCAATATTTACTACGATTTTTGTTAGAACTTATTGACTGTTTTTTATTTACTTATATCTTTAGTTAGCTTAATCTAAAACGATGTTTTGGTTGTGGTACAATACAATACAGTACAATACAATACAGTACAATACAATACAATACAAAACAAATATTCTTCATTGTACACCATCAACATGGAATATACATTTGAAAAACTTAAAATTAATGGTAGAGTACCGGCGGTCTTATCTCAAAAATGCGATTTCTTACAGACGACCAATATCATATAACACTTATTTACTGCTAAAAAGTTGATGATTTTGTTGAATATAAAAGGATAATTATTATATAGTGTATAATAATATGTCAAGAAAGCAATAGAATAAACGTACACGATATTTCAAATGTATGTAGATAATAAACTTGGACTCTGAAAGATAGTATTCTTCTAATTTATTTCTAAATAAAAGTATATTTTCAGCACTGCGAATTGATAGTGGCAATAAGTTCCATAACCTAGCTGACGATACTGTGAAAGACTTGGTATAAAAAGATGTGGAGTGCAAAGGGACGTGACGCTGCCGGCAAAATCGCCATGAAAGTAATTAATAGTTGGTGACTAACTAGGAAAAGGATGCATAAATTGAACAACTGAACAATTTTTCAAATTATTCAGTAAGTAAATTCAAAATTGAAAATTGCAAAAAAATGCAATTGCGTGCTCAGGCGCATAGAGGCTGTAATCTGAAAAATTTAAACCTTAAATACTATCAATTTGTGATATAGAATACGAGTATAGGTCGAGTGGTTTCTAATTGGAAAAAAGTACTTTCACGCCTATTATCCCCGAAGGGGTAGGCAGAGGTGTGCTAGTATCTCCACGACTCGTAAATCCAGTAGATATACT
>DVZN01000886.1:0-11400 GCA_018237365.1 Caria ino melicerta
AACGAGAATGTATTTTGTCGCAGTCGCAGGCAACAGTACTTTGATAAAATAATAATTAAGGAGTTTATTTTTTAAGGGTTAGGACATATAATGAAAGCGTAATGGGAAAAAATCATGGATGTTTTATGTGTTGATTTATTTTATTAGAATCAATGATTACTATCAACAAAAATTTATACCTATTCTAAATGGACCTTATATACGGTACGGTATCATATTTAGGAAAATGTATGTTCGAATGTCTCGTATAAAATAGTTGAAAGAGGAAGAAAAAAAAGTTATGTCTTGTCAATAACGGCCTCTAACTTAATTTTTGTTAAAGCGACTATAATGCTGTGTATGAAGAGAGTAATGAATGTGGAGGAAGTTAGGCAAGTATGTAGGAGTCGTGACACTTGGCAGTCGATACTCTCTGTCTACCACGTATGGGACTTGGCGTGAAGATATGTTATTTTGCTATCTTCTTACCAGTGACTACTAGTTATGGAACAAAGATATATGAAGATTTTGGCTTATCAACTCATACTCCATGTTGCAAATTATTTAACGATAAAAAATATCGTCACCCCCATATATCTCTGAAGCCATATTTGAAAAAAACTGGAAAACTCATAGAATAATTTGCCCGTATCGAAACCGGGACTTCGTGTGTCAAAGTCGGACACTGAAAATATTTCTAGATAAAGACTCGTTAAGTGTCAAATTTTGAAGTTATAAGCAACCAAACATATACATCTTCCACTTTACTACTTTAGTGATCTGTGTTTTTTTGTATGTGTTCATGTTTGCTATGTATTTTCAACCGAAGTCCCAAAAAGGGGGAGGTTCTATGTTCGGCTGTATGTACGTTTTTTCTGTATGTTCACCGATTTCTCTGCCACTACTTCACCGATTTCCAAAATCCTTTTTTTGTTTGAAAAGGTACACTTCCGATTTGTCTCAAAAAAAAAAAAAAAATACGGATGTACATAACCGAGAAGTCGGTTGTTTTTCAGTTTTACTTCTTAAGAATTATCAAAATAAAAAAAAACAAGCTGGATTGTGTGAAGTGACTTGGCGTGAAGATATGTATGTATGCATGTAAATATCTTCCCGGCCCTTTTGTGTTAAAACGTTTTTGGGAGGTTTAAGGGGTTTTTGGGAGTATCATAAATACTTCTAAGCTTATCTTCTATATAAATTGATGACGTTATGTATTGCCCGTAAACAGCCCAATCATATCATTACCAGGGCACTCAGAAAGTAGTGCGAAAAAAAGGTTTTCTGTACGAGACACTGGCTGGTTATAATTTATTATAAAAATATAATTATTTATAAGCAAATAAGGTACGTTCCAATTTTGAAATTCCCCTCCAATTCTTGATTGATTGATTTTAAACGTCACCTGAAACCAGAGGAATCGTACGATAGACTTCAAATGGCATTTTGGATGAAGGTCCTTCCAAGGCAACCGTGTATCGTTGGTATAATGAATTTAAGCGCGGTCGACTAACTTTGCGGGATGAAGAAGGAAGTGGTCACCCTTAAACGGCTGTTACGGAAGAAAACGTGCTATCAGTGAAAAAATTAATTCAGGACGATAGGCGAATTACATATCAGGAGATTCAGCACATAATGCAGATTGGATCAGGAAGCGTTAATGATATTTTACACGAACATCTTCGCGTAAGGAGGATAGTTTCACGCTGGTTGCCGCACAATCTCACCGAGGCCCAGAAACAGGCCCGGGTGGAATGGTGCCATGACATGATAGATAAATTTGGATGCAGGCGCGTTTCGGCGTGTTTTCGACATCATTACAGGCGATGAGTCCTAGGTTTATCAATACGATCCAGAAACTAAGCGCCAGTCGACGGTTTGGGTGTTTCAAAACGAAGCTACGTTTACCAAAGTCAAGCGATCTAGAAGCGCAGAGAAGATTTTGATCGCGAGCTATTTCAATATGATTGGTTTTCTTGGTGTCAATTCCTATACGGAATCAAAGGAGCATTAACGCTGAATGGTATACTACCAAATGCTTGCCAGACGTTTTTTCAATTGTGAGCAACAGGCGACCAAACACAGGACTGCGCGAGTTTCTGCTTCACCACGACAACGCGCCCGCCCATACCGCGCTCAGAACGAGGGACTTCCTGAACAGCACGCCGGTTAAACTCTTAGGTCACCCTCCTTACAACCCTGACCTAGCACCGCGTGACTTCTTTTTATTTCCTAAAATAAAAACTCAGCTCAAAGGGATACAATTTTCGTCGCCGGTAGATGCGCTGTCAGCGTTTGAGCAGGCTGTAAAAGAGGTGTCTGCGGCGGACTGGAAAAAGTGTTTCAAAAACTGGTTTAGACGCATGAAACTTTGTATTGAGGCTGGTGAGAATACTTTGAGAAGACTCAATAAAAATATACTTACCTATAGAACATTTTTTTTTATTTTCGCAAAATTTTCTGAGTGTCCCACGTATATGATGTAGTAAGCATTCATTTTTTTATAAGAGGAAGCAAACGGGCAGGTGGGTCACCTGATGGTAAGTGATCACCGTCGATCGCGAACATCTGCAACACCAGAAGCCTCACAGGTGCGTTGTCGACCTTTTAGGAATGAGTACGCTTTTTTCTTGAAGGACCCCAAGTCGTATCCATTTGGAAATACCGCTTCGGGTGGCTATTTTTATAAAATAAATATAAATAAACACTTCTTAGTATTAAAGTAAGCTTTCATTATTATATAGATGTTAGTAAGGTCGTTTAATTTTGGGCTTTAGTAACGTATCACTTTGGAAATACGTCGAGATTCGGTAGATCTGTGTATGACTGTAGTAAATAAAATATGATACCGTATCTTTACACTATACTTAACTACGCATTGTACTGTCAACCAAAATGATTCATGACTTTTTTTTCTCGAAAATTCGTTTAAAAATATCAAAATGTTATAAATGAAATTTAATAATTGTCTAATTTAGTACATTGGTTGGGAGCATTCGTTTAAACGTAATTATAGCTAAATGACTTACAATATCTGGAAAAGATTAGCATTAACATGGATCATGATTCATTTTTTCTGATAGTATGATAAAAAGAAAAATATGTACACAATAATAGTACCTAACGAGAATAACATTTTATATAGAAAAAAGCAGCAAATGCCATTTCTAATATCACATAAGTGTCTGCTATTCTCTCCTTGTTAATAAATTTTCTTCAGCTCAAAATCTAAGTAATTTTGTGCTGTAATAATATTATTAATCAAACAAAGCTGTGAATTGTATAAAGTTTTATTAATGTATAGATTTCTAAAAATAATACCTATCTTCACATTGGTAAGAAAAAAAAGATTTTAATCAAAAATAAAATTAGAAGCAGATTCCCCCCTTGTTTGAACACATTCTTCAGCACAAAAAATCTAGACAAATAATTTTGTGTTGTAATAATATTCTTAATCAAACTAAGCTGTGAATTGTATAAAGTTTTATTAATATGTAGATTTCCAAAAATAATACCTATCTTCACATTAGTAATGAGAACAATATTTTAATAAAAAAGGAAAGTAGCAGCAGATGCCATTTCGAATATCACATAAGTTGCTGCTATTCTCTCCTTGTTTATACACATTCTTCAGCACAAAAAAAATCCAGACAAGTAATTCTGTGCTGTATTAATATTCTTCAATCAAACAAAGTGGAGAATTGTGTTAAATTATATAATATAGATAGGTAACCCAATTATAATGCTTACCTTTCTTCACATTAGTAATGTTAAAAAGATTGTAATCAAAAATAAATTAAGCAGCAGATGGCATTTTGAATATCGCATAAGTTGTTGCTATTCTCCCCTTGTTTATACACATTCTTCAGCACAAAAAAAATCTAGACAAGTAATTTTTTGCTGTAATAATATTTTTCAATCAATCAACGCTGTGAATTGTATTAAATGTTATCATATGTATGGGTGATCCAAATATAATGCCTACCTTTCTTTACATTAGTAATGATAAAAATATTTTAACAAAAATAAATTTAGCAGCAGATGCCATTTCGAATATCACATAAGGGACCGTCCATTAAACACGTGAGGCTCGAAAGGGGGATATTAAATCATGGTCTTAATTTCCTAGATTACATATAATTACTAATAAGATTATTAGTAATTATATATTTATTTAAGGATAACACTCTAAAAAATTACGAATTTATACCTATTAAAATACACGTGATATTGGGTGAAGGGGGGAGGTAGTTTAAAACCTCACCACGTATCACCAAGATGGGGGGGGGTCTTAAAAATGCTAGAAAAAACATCACGTGATTTATGGATGGCCCCTATAGAATCGATTTAAGCCTAGGGCCTAGAACGACTTTGTTTTATGTATATAGATTGTCTATGTACGTACATCTTTTATACTTTGTAAAATACCACTTGCAACTGCGACGATTCAGATGTACTTCAAATTCAATGATAATACTTATCAAAGAACACTCAACTTTTATTAAGTCCCGTAGTGCATTGTGTTATCTACTAATAAACTCTATAAATATTTGTGTTAATAATAAAGCAAAAATCATCTCCGTTCGATAACGAGTATCTAAGAACATAAAAATAATGTCAACATAGATAATATCCGCAAAAAGATAACCGGGTATACACAAGAGATAAGGGAATTTACACATGTTTTTAGCAAATTAATTAACTGAAAAGTGCGAGTTATATTCGCGTACTGAAGGTTCCGTACACACTTCGTATTTGGACCTTCTACAATTTGAAGCTTATATATGTTTTTCCTAAGTGTCATCCATAAATTACGTCACACAATTTTGATCGTTTTTTGACTCACACACACTCACAAGTTGTCACCTCCGTCCTGTTGTAATTTAACATATTTTCTTATTTTTTCATTACAAGTATTTGATAGTTATCATCACTTTTTCCATACTTTGTTTTAATGTAAATAAAAGTTACATTTAATAAAAGCAATATACTCCCCTAATATGTGGCACGTGACGTAAGACAGTTATTGCTTCTTGCGAAATTTAATATTTCTAAGTCATACCTACAGGTTATGAAAACGCAAAATGTTCAACAGAAAAAGTCTGTATCATTTAATCACTTTGACAGGGATGGTTAAATTTCATAAAATTAAAAGAAACCATAAAGTAAAATATTTTATATTAAAATTCCACTTTAATTCTCGTAAAATGAGGTCTTGTCTTGGCATACGGATGGACTACGAAGTGACTGTAAGAACTCTGTGTTTCCTATGTTGGTACGGAGCCCCAAAATGACAAGAGGCTCATTCTATTATATTATGTTTGTATAATATGTTGATGAATAAATCTATTGACCGCATCTTTGGTTGAGTGCTTAGCTTATCCATCTGTTTTATCAACAAGGACAACTGTTTATGTAACGGGTCAAGTCTATTTCACTGGGGCGGGATACATGTACGTTCAATTACGCACATTTTTTTTGGTATGATTATCTCTGAATTAAACCGAACAGCGCTTTTTCCGACTGTTTATGATTTTTTTCTATCGAGCAAAGGTTTTCTAATCAATTATCGGTTATGAGCAATCACTAGAAAATTTCGTGAACTTTCACTGGATAAAAAATATTGTGTTATTGTCCGTCGTTTTAAAATAGTAATATTGATTATAACACAGATCGTTTCGTCCATTTTGGAAATCATTTTGTCTTAATATTACTGGCTAGCACAAGAAAGTACCTCAACATACGTAAATAAATGAAACAATAATGACTAAGATATGCACAATAATATCGAAGAGTGGAAACATAATTCAATCGCATAAACATTGAAATCGCACATCAATATGAACGCTCTAAAATGTCAACTTTCCAACAGTAATATTATTAATTGCGCCAGAAACGATATTCGTAAAGTTTTAAGAGTACATAATAGATTGTTTTGTGTAAACGATTAGAGTTAGTCTCAGCGCCCTGCTATTACAGAAATACGCTTTGAAAATTAAACTTCTACAAAACAAAAGGCTATTACTTTTAAGTACCCCGTATCGCGGAACCGATAGAGCTTTTAATATATTTCCGCTATTATAAGGCTATAACTTACATTATTTTACAGCGATGTAAAGGCGCGTACAGATATTTATTGGTAGACTAGCGAGTCGCCCCGGCTACGTACCGGTGCAAAACTGATAGTAAATATACTACAGAATGTCTCTCACAGACAGATCTCATTAGAAATCTCCAAAATTTTCAGTGTTTCTTTAATATTTTATGCATGTATTATACATATAAACCTTCCTCTTGAATCACTCTATCTAATAAAAAAACTATATGAAAATTTGTAGCGCAGTTTTAAATATTTAGGCAAAGATAGGGGTATAGGGACAGAGAAAGCGAGTTTGTTTTATACTATGTAGTGATAACCGTGTCGCATCGTTCGTTCACCTTACTCTTTAAAATCACTGCTGAACATTTTGCAAATATCATTTGGCTATCTCGAATATATAGAAACATTTTGATCGCTCAAGTAGGCTTTTTTATATGTGTTACGTAGTAACAAAGTGTAGACGATTGGTCTTTATAAAGAGCTAGTCTTTTGTTATAATTTCGAAGTCCTCACTATGCGGATTGTTCCCTTTTTTAGTTAACTGGCGTACAAATTTGAATGATATCTTAGAAAGTAGAATTAAATCGTATATGGGATACTAGATGACCCTTGCGGGTAACATTTCGTAAAATTCTTTCTTAGTTGACCACTACTCGTCAAAGGAAGATTTTCACAAATCACAAGTCTCTAGGCGTTATAAATCCGGAGATATTGTGATGACTCAGTACATACGTAGAAATCTCTTATATACATGTACTGATTTTCAACCAACATCAAAATGGAGAAGGTTCTCAATTCGCCTGTATGTTTTTGTGAGTATGTTACGCGATTACTCCGCCAATTCTTGACCGATTTTCAGAATTCTCTTTTATTTGAAAGGGTACACTTCCGAGGTGGTCCCATAAAAAAATAGAGATGTACGGGACATGGAAGTCGGTTATTTTGCAGTTTTACTGCTTAAGAAATATGTAGTTTATAATTTTTGTCCATGTGTATACACGCCCTAAAGCGATGCGCGCTGAAAGAGAGGCCACACATTTCCGTATGTGGTCCATGCCTAATGCCGAACGTTTGGAGCCTAGTTTTACGATTAGTCGTATTGTTGGTGCGACTGGAAGTTCCCTCATTACCGCTGAAATAACCAATCACTATAGCTCAGGCCACGGATGAGTTCTCTCAACGACTATGCGACTATTGTTTGCATTCATTCATTTTCTTTTCCCTCTTGTGTTATATTAATCTTAATTTCATATGCAATTTGTAATTTTTACCAGGCTTGTTAAATTTTGTCAGAATATTGTAGCAACAGAATATTGTAGCATCAGAATATTGTAACAGCCTTACAAACTGGTGGTAGCTTGACTGGTTCAGACGATGTAAAAACGCTCTTCAGTTTATATACATGAAAAAACATGTTTCATTGAAATTAAACGTCTATTTTAAAGTTAATCAATTCGTATGTTACACAATAGCAGTTTTCTGTGGTTTCGATCGCGTAACTTTGCTACTAAACTGACTTCTACAAATGTTATTTCGTTTTTTCTATATCCAGAAATATCTATTCGATATTGGTATATTGATCCGTTGAAAACATATTATATTTAAACTGTAACTAGTTATCGCCTCTGTGGTCGAGTAGCGTCGCTGTCCGGCTTTGTCGCAAGTGTTTCCGTGTTCGATTCCCGGGTCGGACAACTTGTTCTAAGTTTGAGTTTTTCAGTTTTTCTGAATATCATAACGTTGCCTGGGATTGGATTTGTGCCCGATTGGCGATGGACTTGCCATCATGGGACCTAATATCGGGGCAACTAGTTCTATTGAGTTTTTCAATTTTTCGTAAAGACATGACGTCGCCTGGGATAGGATTTGTACCCGATTGGCGACAGACTTGCCACCCGTCACATCATGGGAACAAATATCGTCGGCTAGTCGTAGGTACATACTAATATGTACCTCTGTCTACTCTTTCGAGGATATGTGGGCGTGACGATATTTTTCTGTATCTAGTATTATCAATTCTAATAATAATAATAATGGTTAAGCTAGGACTTAAAGTTTAGATTGTTAGTTTTTAGTTATGGTGAAATAGCTTTCTGATTATTCAGTAATGTAAGCAAAATATCATAAATCTGGCGTACGACCAGCCTTGCCATTGTACCTGCAGCCGGCGAGTGTTACGTGTTCGACTCCTACTTCACTAATTACGAACTCTAACGGGTCTTCTCCAAGTTTTTTTAAATTTTTTTTTGATTTTTTTTTCAAAAATCTACTATGTAAATGTATTATCATATATGTAAAGTGTGCTAGTTACACTATTTATAACTCAAACACGGCTGAAACAACTTTTATAATTTTTGTATTTTTAGATTTGTTTTCGTCCGGAATAGGACGGAATTAAAATATATTAATCAATAAAAAAATATCATTTCAAAAGAAAGGATAGTTTGTAATCTCAAATATTGAGGGGTTGTTGGCGGGACGAAGTTCGCCGGGACACCTAGTTACAATAAATACATGTAGGTTACGAAAGTAAATGATAATCTGTTTATGACGTTTATAAAGTTTTGAGTGTGTTCAGTTGAAACGGAATGTGCTAACATTCAGAGCAGTTGCCTGGCGCGAGTGATGGGCCACGTGTCGGCAGTCGGTGTCGATATCCGTGTCGTTAATATGCCATTAACTCGACGTCCGTATTGCAGCGTCTCGACGCCATGACCGAACTCTCGCATAGACTAGATAACTCGGAGACAACACACATCTATATATATAACAGTGGTTCTTAACCTTTTTTGGATGAGGGACCATTTCACCAAACAACTGTCTTGTTAGGGATCATCACCGCTTGCAGGCATATATGTATAATAAAAATCAAATTCTAAATAAATCTTCAGTTTGTAAATGAAATCATCATACAATTGTTTAAACTTGACATGCAAGTATTACACTTGCATTAAATTCCCACTCGCATCTCGCGATTTGCCGAAATTTGTAGTTAAGTAATAATTTCGGTTAACTTCGCCCACAGAACTCATTCACATGTTATAAATTCGATCGCTATTCTTTAATTTATTTAACATAAATTTATTTATCTTCATTCTTGACAGAAAAAAATATCGCTTGTATAGTAATTTAATTAAAGCTCTGATATTACCTATCAAGATGTAATACTCTAAATTATTACATGTATCAGTTGTTTAACCATTTTGGAGTTGCACCTGTGCTATCCCAAGATATAACTAGTGAGTGTGATGGTACATTTTTAGAAATGAACAAAGTGCTTGAAAAGCAAGATATAGAATTTCTTCTCTTTTTTCTTAATAGTTTTTTTTTCTATCCAAATGTAAATTAAAAATATTTATTAATAAAAATTGAATCAAAAAAACAATGCAAATATAGGTTAAAAGTTTAAAAATATTCATTTAAAAGAATTCCAGTACAAATACCAAAACAAGTTTTCCTGTACTCATGTTACAAATTATGGATTAATTTTATTATAACCCAACTTAGCTTTGTACTTAATATACCAAGCATTTATTACCCCAGCGCATTGCAGGTTTACGAGAATGCACGAGTAGTGTAATAAATTTCCATGTCTAGTGGATTCTGAGCTAACCACATTCACACGTTCCTCTGCGAGACGAATACAAAATAGGTACAAACATGTGAGGAAACGTGTTCAGCTTTGGTATTCGTACCGAGACTACACTATATTTACCGACGCAGGCGACTAAAATAAATAATACATTTAACTTAAACTAAACTAATTCTAATGCGCGTTCGACGAACCTGCGGCCACATTCCCGGAGCATCTCCCGGTCTTGTTGTCGACTTGTTTTGTTCGAGATTCTTCAAACGTTTGTCATTGTTTTGCCAATTTTTGTGTTTAACATGACATTTGCATTTGTTTGCCAAACTTTTTAAAATAGAAACTATTTTGGTAAACCTTCGCGCTTGATTTTCAAGAAGACTTCAAAACACAGCAATGAGTAGAACATTTCTATGATATTTTCCCTATGCCTATCTTTAAGATTATAATATTATGACGGAGATTAGTCACTTTACCATTATGTTGGAAAAATAGTGTGTTTCCAGATTTTTTTATAACAAGAAAGTAAATGTCATCTGGTAATAAATCACCTTCCAAAAAACTCTTTGGTTCCTTTTTTAATATTTGATATTAGTTGTAGACTGCGAGAATCAAATAACGAAAATAACTTTTTTAAATAATGTCGTAGGTTTAATATTTAATATATCTATTTCGTTATTTCACTCAAGGCTGTGGCCAAACTCAATTAAATTAAATATATCCCACGCGGCAAGAACACACATCTGACTACCAATAATTAGATACACGATAGCGCTTACCGTCCTGTCTCAACTGTCACCGGGACGGACTATAACAGTTGGCATACGGGTTTAACTGACTAGATCACATTTCAATAGCCTATAACGAGCTCCTAACGAGGCGGAGTAATCGGACCCTGGGCTGTTAATGATAGCCACAATCGCTGCTATCTCACTTCCCAGACACCCGGTTGTCATATCCTCGATTTGACATACTAAACAGATTTTTTAATATTCTACTGTTTCCGTTAACCATTACAGTCTTCGCCTAGTACGTCTACCATAAGTTTACAATCGAGAAACTCGCTAGCGTCCTCCGTAAATTACTGACTTTATTTGGATGAGAAATTCAGTTATTTCTTAAACCAATAAGGACGCTGTACATATTCTCGAACACAGTGGCGTAGCTATCGTAGGACTAGGGGCGGTGCAGTGCACCAGGGCCAGGGAGCTTAAGGCGCCATCTAAGCTGAGTTTGCTAAGCTTTTAAACGAGAGGTAGGCCCAATTTTTTGTCTATGCACCGGGGCCTTTGTCCACCTAGCTACGCCACAGCTCATGCTCGCACAAATAATTTACGGAGACGCTAACGAGTTTCTCGATTGTAAACTCATGGAAGATTCTCTGTAAACACCCAGACCCATAAATACAGATATTTATGTTTGTATGATTTTTTTTTTAAATTGACATAGAACAAAACTTAATATGTATAACTTAATTAAAAGTACCTGCTTGTGAGAGCCTGGTGCCCATTGGGCACCGGATATTGTAATATATTGGAAGCCAAACAAGCAGACGGATTTCCTAATAGTATGAAATTCAAGCCGCCTATAGACCAAAGGTGGTAATGGTGCGTTGCCAACCTGTAGCTGGGATTTAAACCCTGGATGTTAAGCCTCGCGCAAAAGTAAGTTTACCGGCTACCTTACCCTCCAAACCAAAACACATCAACGGCAAGCACTGACGTTATGGTGGCAG
>DVZN01000887.1:0-11393 GCA_018237365.1 Caria ino melicerta
ATACGTATATTAAATGCATAAAATAATAGAGAAACACTGGTAATTTTAGAGGTTTCTAATGTGATATCTGTGAGAGACAATCTGTAGTATATTTACTATCAATTTTGCATCCGGTAGTATATTATATTTTTGCCGTATTGATTACACTGCGCTAGAAAAATTTCTGCATGTCTTAACCGAGTGTTTTAAAGGAAATTGTGTTTTTTTCGTAAGACGCGGAAGACGTCGCGGGTATTTGGTAGTACATTAATAATATGAAGCCAAAACGTCGACAGCGTATTAAAATCGTTACGCGTTACCTACATCAACATTTCGAAAAAAAACAGTGAACATGCCCACTCCATTATTAATCAAACGACACGTCACAACACTATGATATGCTTATTGAATGACTAATAACCCTTTGACCATACCAATCCATATCAAATTGAACTTTACTATTACACCATAAAATTCAAAATTCATTGTCCTTTACGTTACATTTTTAATTATTTTCATAAAACAAAGCTACTATGCTACGTTCATTTTAAACGATACTCTACAACTGAACGGTAGAGTTTAATTTCCTTTGATTTATCACAAAAAATACTAATGATTTATTCGGTTTAGGTAAGCGAATTTCAACTTAATGAATATATCGTTAGAGTAACTTTTACAGTTGTGGTTAGGATTTTTAATAGCGTGTAAATTGATATGCCTTTGTTTGATGTTGGTTGTATGAAGACATTGGCTGTCAGGACGGTCTTCCCATTGCGAAGATAAGGGCATCTCACGTTAATGCTCCGGTTTTTAGATAAATGTACTGAGGCTAAGTGAAAGCGCAGACATCTTATCAGAGTGCTGGAGGTATCCTTACTTATATATTACAGATACCTGCAACTTTGTCTGTGTTTTTAAAATAACCTTACTACTTGGCACTCGATACTCTCTGCCAACCTCGTTAGGGACTTTGGCGTGAAAATATGTAAGTAAGTGTTTATGTACCTTTTAATAATGAAATGCTATGGCTTATATAGGCAAGTAGAAATCTAATACAGTTACATACACACATCCACCAGTGCGTTGCAGTCCACTGTTTTTTATATCATTGGAAGGGAAACAAGCAGTAGGATTTCCTGACGGTGAGAAATTCATGCCGCTATAGACACCAAAGGTGATAATGGTGCGTTGCCAACAAGAGGCCGGGATGTTAGGTCTCGTAAAAAGTATGTTTACCGACTATCTTAACCTCCAAATCGGAACATGTCAACGGTAAGCACTGGAGGAGGTAAAAGGTAAGACGGTGGTACCATTCTACCCAGCCGAGCCGCTGCGAAGCTCTACCATCTAGTAAGATATCATGTTCTTAGTAACAGTAAGCATATGCTTGCCTCTTACGAGCTGCCTGGCAGGAAAGCAGACGGTCTATCAAGCAAAGGAGCCGGACAAACATTAGCTTAAAAACAGTGAAATAAACTGTGTACATATTCCTAATGTCACTTGAAGAAATCGGATGAGCTACATTCTAAGATACCTAATACGGAGCTAAGAATATAGGAATAATCCAGAAGGAGCGTACAAATAAAATATCATACAGTCCTCTAACATCTATTCCGCTCTAACTCCCGGCCATCTGATAGTGGTAATAATTCAATTCAATTCGATTCCTTTATTTGTGTCAAATAGGGTACCTTTTTGTGATATAATCAGGGATGGTTCCTCCTATTTTGTGACATGCAAATGTAATTACTTATAAAAATATATTCTATAAGCAATCATATACGGAATTAAAAATTAATGTATTTGATATTTTCCATCGTCAGATATTGGGAAAACTTCCACATATTCATATTTTTGAACGTATGAACACTTGTACTGTTTTACAAACATTTAATTTGATATTATTTATATACCTTAGTAACTTAAGTTTTTTTAGCCTTGATGATGCTGTAAAAGCGAAACCGGTAGGCTATATAAATAATATCAAATTAAAAGTGTTTGTAAAACATTACAAGTGTTCATACGTTCAAAAATATAAAAATTAATGGGTATGTCATACATGTCGATTCAAAATTAAAATTGTCATAATGCGCTACGTGCCAAACAGTAATTACTAGTCATTAGCTTTAAGCGCTTTAACGATTCTGTTTCTTTTTTGTATATTCTAGGGTATTGAGAATACTAATATAACGTTATAATTGTATTATAACGTTATAATATTTATAACGTTATATTAACAATAATTAAATTATAACGTTATAAAATGTGATAAGGATATAAAACAAGTTGTCGGACAATCGTTCGCAGTTCCATCGAGGCGGTTCCCGGGGGAGCCCGGGACCATCCATCTTGGTCCCGGACGTCGAACAAACTCGCTACGTCTCGAGTTTCGTCCCGCAGGAGACGCCAACGCTAAGGAGCCTCGCTAAATATACTTGCTATTTGTTTATTTTATCTAAAACTAACCTTTTCGAAGTTTTTCCTACAAAATTACCAGGAGTTAATTTTCCAACCAACGAAAAACCAGAGGAGGTTCTCGGGTCGGTGGTATCTATGTATTTTTTTTATGTAAGTTCATCGATTTATTCGCAAAATTATAGACTGATTTTCTTTTTTGAGATGGTCCCATAAAACTGCATGGAAGTCGATTTTTGCAGTTTTTCTGAAAAAACGTAACGTTGCCTGGTATTGGCGATTGGCGACTTGCCACCTGTCACATCATAGGACCTTATGTCCGTGACTATTCGTGGGTACATACTAATATGTACCTCTGCCTAGCCTTTCGAGAATATATGGGCGTGACGATATTTTATTTGTTGACTATGTGTTGCTATGTATAGACAGAGTAGTTCGATTTTGATAATTCTTTTTTTATATGAAAGGCTTTACTGAAGTCAGTTTAAGTTATAATTTGTGTTGTTACCACAGGACTCCGACGTTTATAAAGCTATAATTTCAGGGTATACTTTCCATTTGATCTAATAAATAATTTGAGAATTTACTCAACCATGATAATATTGTTGTGATGTAATTTGTAATAGTAGGTTTATTAATATTAAGTGATTTTATTGTGTCGCTCCGTAACATGTAATTACCGCTTGTATGGCCCAGTAAATAAAAATATTTCTGATTCTAATTCTCCATTAGGGCAAGTTCCTGTACATCACTTTACTAGATACCAGGAAAGCAAAACATATTCGCCGTATTATCCCACAAATAATAAATAAATAAATAAATATCCCTGGACAATTCACACATATTGATATAACCCCAAAGTAAGCAAATTATTTGTTTGTGTTATGGATGTTAGTCAGCGATATATACATAGGAATACATGTATGTATAAATACTAGAATAAATTTAATAAACACCCAGACCCAGAAATGCGAACGCCTATATCCACAAACGTCCGCCTCCGTCGGGAATCGCACCCGAGCCTCGCTAGTCGTCGACGTGGTAAGGCAATACCGCTACCACTCCGCCAGCGAGACGGACGGTCGAAATATAAAAGATCGTCAAAGTTTTCCATATAGAAGCAACTTACTGAATTGTCTGATATGCGCTCTTCCCACGGCTGTAATAAAACCATTATAATACAGTAGGCTAGACAAAGACGCCGCGAGATTAGGTGGCCATAGATAACGCGGGCAAATGTTTGTCTATTGATTCCTTTAAAACAATCGTCTCTTTGCTTTCACAGATAATAATGCCACCATAGATGCATTATAAAATTGTTTAGATAATTTTTGTTTGCTGAATTTTAAATTAAGTGTTTATTAGTGTGATTTTTCGGTGCAGTAATTCTCCAATAATACGTACATCAGTGTACTTAAAAACCACACAGCTAACAGCTATCCAGACTAATTGAGAACTTCCTTCTTTTTCTAATTAGTCAAAAAGCTCAATTACTTCACTCATTAAAACTAAGAACATCAATTTATATAAATAAAATGAATCACCGAAATTGATTTTTTGATATAAATACACTTGCACTGTTTCACTAACATTTTATTAATTTATGCACACTAGCCTAGCAGTACTAAGTGGTAGCAGGTAGAGCTACGCAGTGGTTCACCCGAGTACCATCTTACCTAATCCTGCCGCCATAACATCAGTGCTTGCCGTTGACGTGTTCCGGTTCGGAGCTTGCTTGTGCTATGGGTGTTAGTCAACGATATTATACGTAGAAATACATATATAAATAACATATTAAATTTAATAAACACCCGGACTTAGAAATGCGAACGTCTATGCTCATGACATATACGCCAGCTCCTGTCGGAAATGCAATCCGAGCCTCGCTTTTTGTCGATGTGGTAAGGCAGGTGCACCGCCAATCTTTGATAGTCCATACATCCAGAAGGTACGTGTTTTTGCCATCAGGAGACTTTCCTTTAGTCCATACGTTCAGTAGGTATGTGTTTTTGCCATCAGGAGACTTTTCTTCTACTAAAAGAAAAAAAAATAGGATATTGCGGTTTTCCACTAATTTCAACCACTACGTGCTTGATCACGAGGTTGCTTGCTAAAAATATGTTTTGAGTTGAGCTCTTCAAATATTCTTTATATTTGAAGATAATATATGCAATTTTTCAATTTTTGAAGTATGATATCTCTCGAACGAATTGAACGATTTTGATAAAGTTTACAGCATATGACGCAGTTTTTCAATTTATATAAAGTTATTAACAGCAAAAAAACAATTTTGCTAAAAACTTCGTACTAATTTTGAAAAAACGATTTTTTCATTTTTTTCTTCAACGTTAACTCACGAACGCATAAACCGATTTTGATGAAATTGGAAGTGGTCGACGCGGTTTAATGAGGTTAAGAGCTGATTGGTTTTCGGGATCGACCGGTCAAGCCGTTTAAAATAATTAAAAAAGTGATTTTTCAAAAATCAATTGGAATTTTATAGAAAATCTAAGTTTACAGAAATTCAATGAAATGACACTAATTTTGTTCCGATCGGACAAGCCGGTCAAAAGTTATGAAAGGTTTACATACATACACATACGCACACACGCATGCACGCACGCATGCACGCACGCATGCACGCACGCATGCACGCACGCATGCACGCACGCATGCACGCACGCAAGTATGCACGCACGCATGCACACATACTCTAACTTATAACACCCCTATTTTCTGTCGGCTGCTTAAAAATGACCCGTAATGACGGCCTCAATTTTTCTATATTCCTCGACCAAAGTCAACATTGGTTACCAGGCCTACCAAGCCTAATTAAATGTTTGTTTAGGATTTCCCGCCAATAAGGATGTACATAAAATATGACTCAAAGACAACCTTGTTTGTTGTTTGAACAAAAAGCTACATTACATTTTTAATAAAACCTATTTACACAGAACATCCCTGTCAATAAATTTTCCCTTAGAAACTTATAATTTCATGTTGTTTACAGTCTTTTATATGAGGTTTGTATTACAATATAATTTGCGTAATAGGTTTTTACCAATTGCTCAAGGAGATATTATGTATTTTCGTATGCAGATTTTTTTGTTTCCTGCTAATTGTGGGTGCATGCTGGTATGTACTTCTGCCTAATCTTTCGAGGATATATGGGCGTAACGATATTTTAATTACTTCATTAGATATTTCACGAGAATTGCAGCGATTTGAACAATCTCTCATCTATGGAAGATTGAAAAATAAATTACTTAAATTCAGATTACCCTCAACTCGCTGCTTTCTCATTGTTCCATATTTGAAGATCATTATGAAACTTAATGACGTCACAACAAAAGACTTGTCATCATGTAACGACATGTCGGGTGGTCCAAATCACTGTATCACCGTTTATACAATAATTAAAAATATGATATTTAAATTTAATTTTCGCTTAGTATTAAAATAATTAATAATAAAATTAAGATGTTTTAGTTCAAAAAGCGACCATTAGTAGTGACCATAAGTATTATACGTCTGCAAAAACGAATCCTAAAATAGTATAAATTATTGTAGAAAATATTTATGTCTAAATAATTAATATAGATATTATAAATATTGTAAATTAATGTATGAATTTTAAACAGATAAATAAAAAGCTAAATTTGAAACTTGGTACATTGGAAATTCTTATAAAAATTTACAAAAAAGCAGACTTGTAATTTATTCAGATCCGTACAAAGACAATTAACTCCACTTCACTTCACACCACTCCTATTCACTCTACTCCGTCTCTCCACTTTACTCCACTACACACCATAAAACTTAAGGTAGGTTGTATATAACCTCTTCCCTCCCCATAACAATAGTATCAAATACTTACCAACACGCGCATTACTTACTTACTTACAAATACTTACAAATCTTAAATCTGGTTCTACCACGAGACCTTGTGCAAGGTTTTTTGATAGAGACTTAATAACTCCGTGTAATTTTAACTGAGAGTCCCGTTATAATAAGTCGTTTTAAAGATAATCATTATTTCGTAAAGTCAGATAAATAGACATTTTTAAAATTACTTTTTTGTTACATATATCGTTATAACAATATGCACTCATTGAAAAGCTGTAATTTTATTTTAAAATAGACACTTTAATTTCATTTATACTTTAAAAGATGTAAGAATTAAAATAATAAATGTATGTAATTACGTTTATGCACATTCCGGAAAAAGGTCGCGTACCTTAAAAGCCTAACTTAAAATTAACTTGGAGCAAGGGTCTTCCGTATTTTGTGAATTATTAAGTATCCCCTAAGAAATAAATGTAAGAAACTCCTGTAGGTTCGGAAAATACTCGTAATCCCTGTTTTCGGTGTCCATCTGTAATTAATACTTAATTAACTTGAGTAAGACTCGATAAACTAAACTAAGACTCGATAAAGGTAAAGCTATGCTTTATTTATTGAAGTTATTTGTTGAGTGCCTTTTATATATCCAAATGGCCTAGCTCTGGATATAAATTGACTAACATCAACAACAACATCAGCCTATTACAGTCCACTGCT
Source organism: Caria ino melicerta (assembly GCA_018237365.1). Lineage (NCBI taxonomy): Eukaryota > Metazoa > Arthropoda > Insecta > Lepidoptera > Riodinidae > Caria > Caria ino. The sequence continues at coordinate 6,955 of DVZN01000887.1, forward strand.
GGACGAAGGCCTCACCTAGAAGGGGGTGTTGCCCAAAGTCACCACGCTGGGCAAGCGGGTTGGTGACCGCAGTATGCTTGTAATGTTTTTGTTATGGACTGTTGTCTCCGGGAGGCGCTGCTGCCTACATCTCGAACATGCCCCTAATCGCCCTTTACGATACCCACGGGCAGTCATGGGGTGTTGAAATTCTACTCTGCCAAACACCACACGGCTAAAAATAAACTATAATATCCTATTTTTTTTATCGCACAAGTAAATATGTTTAAAACTAGCTGTGCCCACGGCTTCGTCCGCGTGGGTTTTAAAAACATTTTCTTAATTTTATTTTCTTGTACGGAACCCTAATACTTTTGCGTAAATAAAATTAACCTAAATAGCTCCTTATTAGATCAGATATCTACTAGTGAAAGTCCCGTCAAAATCGGTTCAGCTGTTCTAGAGATTACCCGGAACCAAAGGTATGTAAATGTATAAAATGCATATGGCTTAAGCGAGTATTTTAATTTTTTGCACGGAACCCTAATTCTTTTTCCTAAATAAAATTATCCTAAGTTACACGTTGTAACATTAGCTATCTGCCAGTTAAATTCCCGTCAAAATCGGTTCAGCTGTTTCAGAGATTGCCCGGAACAAACAGACAGACAAAAATCGTAAAAAAAAATGTTATTTTGGTATATATTCCATGTATACATATGCATTTAGTAAAAAGAGGTTATTTTCATATTACAAGCTGACACTCCAATTATATTTATTTGTATAGATTACACTACGTATTTTATTACAGAGTACCTAGGTGACTGAGCTCGGTAATTTTTTTCTGTAGTTATTCTGTTTCTTACAAAAGCAGGAAAAAGGAACCTTTTCCTATAAAATCCAGTAAAATTGAAAAAAACTTGAGCCGTACTTCTCGAAATGTGACACTTAACATGATTAATTACTGTTTGAAATATTTTGAGAAAAATTTCCAACCCGCTACAAAAAATATCCCCTATAAACTGATATCGTCTTTTAAACACCACAGCCATTTTTTTACAATAAATACCGCCATCTCACCTGACGTTAAGTGACGATGCCGTTGAAGATATTCATATTTTGGAACTTATCAACACTTGTACTGTTTTACAAATCACTTTTAATTTTACTAACAATTTTTTGACATTGTAAACATTAATTATTCTTATAGCGGGTAGGTATAAATACTTTGATATATACTTACCGCTGAAGATAGCCTATCTAGATACAGCCTATTCACTCTAGCCTTAAATATGGCTGGATTATATTATTCTGGGAATACATTCGCAGGCAATAAATTCCACTCCTTGGCCGTTTGCATTAGACAAGATGAACTGAATCGTTTCGTGCGGATTGATGGAATATTTACGAAATCTATGTTAGAATAAGAGTGGGATATCCTGTTATACATTTTACTTTGTGAGTATCACTACAAAGTATAAAACAAAGTCGCTTTCTCTGTCCCTATGTCCCTATGTCCCTATGTTCCTATGTATGCTTAGATCTTTAAAACTGCGCAACGGATTTTGATAAGGATTTTTTAATAGATAGAGTGATTCAAGAGGAAGGTTTATATGTAAAATTCATGCATAAAGTATTAGAGAAACTCTGATAATTTTAGAGGTTTCTAATGTGATGTCTGTGAGAAACATCCTGTAGTATATTTACCATCAGTTTTACACCCGTGCGAAGCCGGGGCGGGTCGCTAGTTAGCATAAATATCAACTTAATTGTAAATTTAATTAGTAAATTCAATCTTAGTAACAATTGCGAGAGAGAGAGCCTGTCCCCTCTCCGAGCGCTACGCTAAGTAAAAGTGTCGTGAGGATTTTTCGTGACGCTAGCCTAGCCCCTTTACCGCGCGATAAGGAACTTCCATCCAAAACGGTTCTTGTCATTATAGAAACCAGTTTACCCAAATCGAAGTTCTCACTCAATCTAAATGCCTATAATAGACTCAATTTTAACAATCATTAATAAAATATATTGAGTAAGATTTCAGTTATCGATTCGTATCATAACCAAAATAAAACCATTAAATTTGCAAATCGCTTATTTATTACTTCATTTTTGTCTTCCACGTCTTGTTACCGTTATGAGATTGATTTATAACGCTTTACTTTTAAACAGCTTTAATAAATGATCCTATTTATACATGTAGCAGTCAAAACTCTTAACCAGTCAAAAGTACTTTTAAAAGTTTTAAAAGTGTATATATATATATATATATATATTAGGTCTCGAGTTCAATTCCCAGGTCGGGCAACTTTTCTTAAAATGTTTCTCTATAGGTCACAGATGCCGGGGTGTTTGTCTTGCGCAGTAGGTTTAGAGGGAGCGTGTTCTGTCTTCTTTTTGTCTTTTAGTGTCACCTAATGTGTAATGTCTGTTTTTGGAATAATTACGGTAAGGTTGTCGCCTGTTGAGATCGCTAGCCGCTTAGGTCTCGAGTTCAATTCCCAGGTCGGGCAACTTTTCTTAAAATGTTTTTCAGATTATTCTGAATAAGCATCACATTGCCCGGGATTGGAATGATCCCGAAGTGGCGATAGGCTTGCCACCTATCACATCATGGGCCCTAGTACCTTGGCTAATCGTGGGTGTTCTAGTATATCTACTGGAGTTACGAGTCGTGGAGATACTAGCACACCTCTGCCTACCCTTTCGAGGATAATAGGCGTGAAGGTACTTTAATATGTCTGTTTCTTACTGATAATGAAAGGGATGGCTGTACTAATTATGGTAGAATTTTCACCGGTAAATGGTCAAAGATAGTAGGATAGCAGAAGGGAGTACCGTTATTTTAGAAGAAAACATTAGGATTCCGTACAAAAACTAAAACCAATTAAATACTTCGAATGTGCCACGCAGACGAGTTGCGGATGACATCTAGTCAAGAATAAACTGGGTATTCCTAGAATTTGCAAGGATAACATATTTAAATCGAGTCAGCGTTTGAGTTAAAGGAAGTCCAATTTATTTTAATCGAATAATTTATCCTTGCAATAATAATAAAGACGTCTTCCTCAACTTCAAAGCAGTTTTCCACCACTTTCTATGTAAGACTATTATTTATTCTGTAACGAAATTCAGGCGTCTATTTTACAAGTAATTTTAATGTTAGCATTATATGATAACATCGTTTGAAGATGCTCTCCCAATTCTCACTTCCATCTATTTTTGTCAGTATCACAAAAACATAAAAGCAATAATCTCTCTGCCATTTAAATTCAAATCCCGAACAGATTTGGCCTTTACCTTTTTCATAGCTGTCAGTTAATATTCAAAAAAAGAATGTATTCGATATTGGAAGCCCGATGAAATGAGTTTTCATTCTATCTCACATTTTTTTTACAATTGGCTGAAAATGGGTACGCAAACCTTTTGGGACAATATTGTTTTCTTATCAGGAGAAATTTGGTGGAATTAAACGGAACATTTTTCTATGAGAACGGTGATATTGTTGCCTATTGAAACGTTTCAGGGAAATTAAGAAATATGGATAAAATATATTGAAGTTACGACTTTCGTTATTAAGACATATTTAAAGCTTCGTTCAAATACTTTTTCTGAAAAATAATTTACGAAGAAAAAATATTATTAATATTAAATATATGAAACGTTTTTTTGCAGATATTTATAAGTTAGAAGTGGGACATTGCACGGATGGTCAACCGATTTCCTAAATTTTTTGAAACCAACCCACAGACAAAATGTTAAACAAAATTGCGTGTGTATGTAAACCTACGTAAGAATTAATATTTCTTTGGTGTAATAAGATAAAAAAAAATCTTCAAAATTACATCTTTCGTGTTTTTACGATATAATAAATCAAATATAGGATATATTTGATGAAATCGTAAAACTTTCATAACATGTGAAAGCTAAAGGTAACTTTAACATGTTTTGAAAGCGAAAAGGTTGTTATAAAATATTCTATTATCAAAATAGAATATTTTTATAAATACATGTAAAAACTACATTTTTATATTTGACAGGTTTTTAAATTTTATAATACCTTCAAATGAAAACACTTGCACTGTTATACTTTTTTTAAATAATCATTATATTATACGTATCACTTAATCACGATTCGTAAAACAGTGCAAGTGTTTTCATGCGGTTTTTTTTAATAGATAGAGTGATTTAATGGGAGGTTTATACGAATAATTTCAATATTAATATATATAGAAATAAGTCGATTTTTCCTTCCTGACGCTATAACTCTAGAATGCATGAACCGATTTCCACGGTTTTGCATCCGTTGAAAAGGTCTCCAATTCCGTAAGGTTTATAACAAAGAAAATTTTAGAAAAAATCAAGAGAAAAGCAAGAAAACAGGAAAATATTTTTTTACATACAGCGCCATCTCTGATACATAGCATGTACTATGTATCAGAGATGGCGCTGAAGAGAAATGTTAC
>DVZN01000888.1:0-11393 GCA_018237365.1 Caria ino melicerta
GGGACCTAATATCGTCGGTTAATCGTGGGTACATACTAGTATTACCTCTGCTTACCGTTTCGAGGATATATGGGCATGATGATATTTTTTTTCCATTTAACGTATCTACACTTTTTACCTGACTTGAATTTTTACTCGTTACATTCGCGTGCCCTGATGAAGTGGGGTAAAATCCGTAGCTCAAATAAGTCAGTTTCTTACTCAGGCCCACCGTCATGTAGAAACCAGATCTGTCGTTGGCAGCATTGGACTGGTAATTCAGACTGAACAAATTTAAAGGAAACGCGACCATTTATTTAATATTATTGCTGAATTTTACATCCACCTATATATTAATAATTTTAGTAATGTTCAAAACTGCACACTCATGCAAGCGTACGCAATAACAAGATTTCTAAACAGACTATGCAGTTTTTTTGTTAGTCACGGGTGCCGTGGAGATGATAGTCAGTGGCGGATTATCCATATAGCAAGAGTAGCAAATGCTACGGACCCCGCGAATTTGGTAGCCCCGAATGCGCGGGAAAAAATGACGCGACGTAAAATTCTTTAATCAGGAGCCTTTCAATAAAATTTGCTACAGGTCCCGCGCTGACTTAATCCGACCCTGATAAATACCAGAGTAAATAAACCAGAAATACGAACGTCTATGTTCATCACACAAACGCCCACGGGGACGGGCACATGCTACCTACTACTTATTTAATTTCTTGTCCGGGAACCGAGCTCACGGTCCGAGGGGCCTTGCGCCACGGACAGTTGTGTATTACTCGGTAATACCAAGGACAATATATTGTATACTCAAAAGCCACGAACGCGCCGAAAAAAGTGCTTGCGTCGCTCGCAAAAAATTCCCCTTGCATGTAGCCGCCGCGACCGTCTACGCCATAGACTACGGCGAATCACACACTGCACCGGACACTATTCCGGAGTGCGCTGATGCGGATTTAATATGTGTACTAAAAATTCTTGATTTGCATACAAAAACTGCACGGTGTAACACACTGCCACCACATCTATGTGCAATGAAAGTATATTTTCCATTGCCTCGCCCACGGGAGTGAGATGCGGCGCCTTCATGTCTGTATTCATGCTCGAGCAGAGGGCCTCGTAAAATGTATCTTGCCCACATAAATTTATGATCATGCGCCGCCATCATTCCTGGGCACGTGACGGAACACTTGTGTATTCACAATTTGGACGCGCGGGGCGTCCGCAGTTCGCATTACACGGGTTCAGGGTTAATACACCAAGCGTAGGACCATGTATAACACCTATAGAGTCTCCATGCCAAGCTTGTCTCTTAATATCAGGACAGCCGCGTATTTCTACGCTGTCTTATACTATGAAAAACCTTCGTAATCAGATGCTGCACAGTGCACAGACCTCAACAACTTGACACTGATCCTAGCACTAGGCAGCCTGGCCTCCACGGGATTCGCCACGTAGATAATGGTGCCATTGTAGCTGGAATCTTCATCCGTGGGTGACAGAGGGGGCACCTCGTACGACATGTCGTAATATAGATCGTGCTCACCCTGAAACCAAACCAACATGGTTATATTATAAATGAGTTGAGGAGATGCGCCAAAAAGTAACGCTGCTGAAGTAAACATTCTTCAAAATAGAATTGGCCAAGACTTTGCATTTATGATTCATCAATGAATAAGACCGAAGGCCAGCCGTCTTCTGCAAGTAATGACTTGATAGAGAAGAAAAAAATTAAGAGTCAATGTAGCGATTCTTCCTCTTCTAGACGGAAGGCGCTATAGATTTGAGCACTTTCCTGTGTATTGATGAAGCGCGTAAGCGATGCAAGTATCCATGTTGCAAAAGAAAGTCATTTGTTGAGTGCGAAAACTGCAGGTGAAAAATGCAAAAAACCTCATTTCAACAAGAACTAAAACTTTTTCCATCACTGTCATCTCAATATAAATAAATCGCAAATATAGGTAGGTAGGTCACTACATGTTGTGCCATATATGGAACAATTTTTCTCCATAAATATTTTTAAGATATTTCTTTTATTTTTCATTTTAACCATATTTCCCGGTTTCTAGACCGCAAATGCGATTCGATAAGATTTTTTCTCTGTAGAAAAACCCTACAGAGAAACCCTGCAGTGTAGAGTTAATGAAAGTGGCGCCATCTGTTCACCGGCATGTAAACGACATGGCTATGAAGTTTACACGTGAACGGACAGATAGCGATAAAGAGGGTAAAACCGAATTATTCCCAGACATTATAGGTACGTAATGAATGTCCAGCAACATTCATTTTTACCCGTAAAATCAATCTAGATATCTATCTAAATCGATTTTTAGCCCCTGCAAACCCCTATAATGCAAATCTCATCGAAATCGTAAGAGCCGTTTTGAGAACCTCATTTCAAGCAAATATGAAAAAATAAATATAAAAATACTAGCTGTTGCCCACGACTTCGCTCGCGCAAATAATAACCGCCAACAGTATGTGGATAAAAAGTAGCCTAAGTAGTATATTCTTACCATAGAGTATAGTAAGTATTGGAGAATTCTTACTATAGGTCAATTCTATCAAATTTCATTAAAATTGGCTCGTTAGTTTAATTTAAAAAAAAACTCACATTCACATTTTAATTATTACTAGTAAAGGTTGCTCGTTTAATAGTAGGTAGGCAGGAGTAAGATCTATGGGAAGACAGAAAAAGTTTTCTGCGTTGGAATTAATGTAACGCTTACCCGTATTTTTAATGCTAATATGATTGTGCTTACGTTATTCAGGCTAGGAAACATCTTAAGGCTGTTTGCTACGCTCATGAAGCGTCTGCTGCCCTGCATGGACCTTCGGATGGCTCGACGGACCTGCAGGGTCTCGGAACTCTCCTCCAGTAGCGTCAGGAGCCAGATTACCGAGGAGTAATTCCAATTGGGCGAGTCCACGTAATTTGGTGGTGCTGGTTGGAGGGTTGCTGGTGAAGAAAACGACTTAAATATACAGACGACACTTCTAAAACATATCTATATGTTACGTTTTGTTTGAAAACTGTTTCTTTTCATATAATTCGGTAATAGAGGTAGAATACAATCTTAATATATCATATACATGGCATGCACATTTAAACGACACTATAACGCGTACAAGCAGAGAGATACCCTGATGGTCAGAAATTCACGCCGCCTATAGACACCAAAGATTTAATGATGCGTTCCAACGTGAGGTAGGGATGTCAAACCTCATGCAAAGGTAAGTTTACCGGATATATTACACTCCAAGCCGGAACACGTCAACGGTGAACTCTGACGTGCGAGCTTCTGTGTAAATCTACCACCTAGTTAAAGGTCACGGTGCTAGAGACAGTAAGCATATGCCGATGCCGAAGCTGCATGGCAGGTGCACATTTGGTCTATTCTACAAAAGAGCCCTCGAGGTATGGCGCTTTTCCTTCCTAAAAGTCTTAGACATCTGAAATATGAATATACCAATTAATAATACAACTAACAAGATTGCTAAATGGCTACTTTATCATAACCCATATCATGAAGTGTCGAAATCTATCATCAGCCAACATTTTTCCACTGCTGGACATAGGATGGACCTCTGCCATGGCTCGCCACAATATTTGCTTCCCTATTCCAAACACTGCCAGCAATCTTACGTATGTCAATTGTGATAACTTCATCATCGGGCCAAAGGGCGTCCTACACTTTTGCCTAAGCGTCATGTCCACTCTTGAACTCCTTTTCCCCAGCGGTTGTCGGTCGTCAAGTCTTTTTGGCACTCATCAGTGACATAGCTAGGCGGACAAGGGCCCCGGTGCATAGAGAAAAAATCTGGCTTTTTCCCGCTCTTTCCACATAGCTTGAACAAATTCTGGCCTACAAAATTATACATAGTAATAAGAATAGTATGTTCAATTTATAATTAGTAAGCTACATTTTCTTTCAAAGCTTAGGTTCGAGGACCGCCTGAGCTCCGAAGCCCTGGTGCAGCCCTACGGTAGCTACGTCACTGGTACCCATCCCACAATTCCTAAAAACAAAAGCTATCTATCTATATGAGTTTACATCGATATACCTTTTATTGGCACCAACGGTAATTTCTTGAAGTCCTCAACGAAATTGTTGCTGTAGAACTGTACTACGCGGTCTAGCCAGCCTGTGCGGTGGAACGTCAGGCTTGCCATCACAACGGTTAGATACGAACATACTGGTAATACGGTCTGAAAATAAAACTTGCAATCAAAAACATAACTTGTAAAAAACTATGTCTCGCATCTCACTACTTCAAAAGCTATAACATTCATGTAATAACAAGTACGGTAATTTATTCAGTCCTTACCTTAAGTAATTACGTAATTAGCTAACCTAGCAACATTTTGTAGTGATCATATTAAATATCGCTGTGTATAATCCGAGGTGATGTTATGAGCCGAAACCGGCGTGTATGTGTGAAGAGAGTAATATGTATGTTATTAAACATCTTTCATGTTTTAAATTAATAGAATGACTTTGCAATCCTTCATTGTGAGATACCTACTTATTTTGCGTTGCGTCTATAAGACGCAAATACGTCTGCACGCGGAATACCTACCTACTGTTTTCAATCTCACCTCTGGGCCGAAGCACCCCAGTATCAGCTTCTTCCATTCGACCGCGTTCAACGTAGGGCAGCCCGAATTATCACAATCGATTTCTCACCGGCTTGAGATATCAGTTCTTATAGCGCATTCTATAGCATCTATCATAAGGAGTGCTTTGAGTAGTTGCTCGATTTAATTTCCGCTGCTGAATAACATGTTCACACATCACGTCAGGACTACCAATTTCACTTACACCACCAGATATGTGGCGGTCCTCTATTGAGCAATCCCGTAGACAATTTTTACCTAGTACTACACCTTTGTGGAACCAATTACTAACGGTGGTGTTACTGGAAAAATTTTAGGGATCTTCAAGATTTAAGAGCTTACTCAATCCTAAAAGGGCGGCAACGCAACTGTGAGTGCCCTGGTATTGCAGGTCATGGGTGACAGTAATCGCTTAAGTACCATCAGGTGCTCTACGTTTGCCTCCTACTATATTAAAGAATGCTTGACAGTCAATACTAAACAGCTATGTCATCCGTTCAAAGCCACAGGCATACGCTGGTGGTAAATATTTTTTACTTACAAAGAAAATCACCATCATATCACACGATAACTTCGAAAACATTGATAATGTGTTTCGGTAGTTAAAATCTTTAATGTTAGTAATTTCAATTTAATTACTTAGTTTGTTACTTACATAAAATCTAATAATTATATTTGTATTTCTAGGTCTGGGTATCTACTGAAACAATGTTAAACTTGTGTAAAATAAGTTTACAGGCTACCTTACCTTCCAAAGCTGAACACTGATATGTCAATGGCAAGCACTGACGTTTGGCGACAGGAATAGGTAAGGTGGTGATACCTATCCGGCCGAGCGATTGCAAAATTAGTCACTGTATTAGTACATTACATTAAGCAACTCTACTTTCCCGAGCTGCCTGGCAACAAGGCAGATGGTCTATTCTGCAAAGGAACCCAGACCATTTTATGATACCAATTTCATTTCAGAGGTAATAGTTGACCGACATTTTACCTGGCTCACAGGAATGTAAAAAGTCGGTCAACAATGATTAAAACAGTATGTATTAATTTATAGTAGGAGCGGCCCTACCATAAATAAATACATATTGTTGAAATAATTTTCTTCAAAAGTGCTAATGAGTTCAACAAAATACGTCGAGCATGAAACACAGATTACTATGCATGAAATACGTAGTATCTCTTGCTAGTCTGTGATGCATGAAGGTGGCCTATTGATAATGTACTCTGTGCATGAAGGTACAGTACGCACAGATGAAATGTATCCTAGGGAGTGTGACCAACTACACTATATTTTGTACTATATAGTAGCATTAAATATCCCTACTACTAAATGCAATAGTAAATCTTTTAAAAGCGCTTTATCATCCAGTCATGTACGACAAAACGGTAATCTTTGTTAATTTGAAAATATTCAAAATTACTTTAATTTTTTTTGTGAAAGTGAGAAAATTAGAAATTCTGATAACAAACGAAAATCTACATAGTAAATAAAACAGATAAATAATTGGCAAAACATAATCATAGATACACATAGGTCTACGATACTTATCTTTGATACTAATAATGCAAACGAGATTGTTTTTTTTTTATTAGCGTGCTTGCGAAAACCACTAGATTATTATCATCATTGTCCGAAATAGTTGGATTACTTTTATTTGTCGACATTCTATAATTTTTAATAAAATATTGCTACTAAAATTTAAAAAGCTTGGAAAAACATTTGGAGCGTATTTGTAAAATTTATTAAGTCAATTACAACTGTGAAATAGATTCTTTTCTTAAACACATAATCGTATTTATAATTTCATTGATAAAAAAATCTTTGTAGATATTATAAATAATAAGGAAAGTTATTTTAGTTTAGATGTTATATCCCTTTTTAAATTAAGTGATGAAAAACTGCAGATGCAGCGACAGTAGTTGGCTATATAGCCAGGAAGTCTTAGGAAAGTTATATTATTGCAATAAAAGTTTCTTATGATCTATTGTGAAAGTGGTTGATTGTTTATTACTTTTTTAAAAGAAAGCATACTAGAGCCGATTTTGACAAAGTAAACAACATTCTTATTCTAGTACTAAATTGGTACTGAAATGCAAAACAATCTAAAATTTCTTAGAAAAGCGTTTATTTTACACAAAAGTAAGACTCAAATTTTTAAGGGTTAGAAGAACAATTGTATTTATTATTTTCTGTTGTATGCTAATTAACTATTTTCAATTACATTCTAAAGATTTGATATTTTACATCGTCAGCTCTTAGTCAAAACTTCCACAAATTCATATTTGTGAATGAATGAACAACAATTGTACATTGCTAACTATAGATATCTGACTAGCCTGAATAAAATTAAAAATAATAAAAATTCGAAAAAAGAAAATTAGAGAATTTTAGTATAATAATCGCAAATGACTGGGTATCCCATATTTTGATTAAATTTTGACATTTGACATTAGTATTCAAAACGAGGACGTGTCAAAATTTCGCGTATATTTCGAAAATTTATTTTATTATCAATTTATTATAATATTATATTTTAATAGTAATTGACAAATAATAGTGATTTATTAATCAGTATTTGTAACAACGATCTCTTTGTGGAAGGATAAACATTTGAGTTAAAGAAAATAAATGATATATGATCCAAAAAAACGTAAACAAAGAAATCTTAAGTTTCTAACAATGTATTTAATACCTATTGTGTGAACCCGTATGGGAGGATTATTAGTCATTTGTAAGGCTTGCATGGGAAGAAAGTGTTTGAAATATTTAAAAATGAATGGTATTAACAGAGACGCCCCTATAGGTATACAATGTTTACAAAAATTGAGTAACTCCTTCTGCCCGCGTATGCAAATTAATAGGCTACGATGGTGAGTGTTATTTCTATAATTATAACACAATTTTACATACAGATTACCTGAATAAAATTTTGTAGAAGTGTATTATGTGTTACTGTTGGTTTGGCTTATGATAGTTAATTTTTGACAGCTTTCGAAACTTTATTTTCTCATCTACTCCTTAAAGTTTTGCTGGTTGTGATAGGCCCGCATTGTTCCATATCTGCCATATTCCAAAAAACTCCCAACAAAATATTTCTAATTTGTCAACAATAGTAAAAATTAGCTCTGACTAGAACCCATCTAGTCTTCCGTGGATCCATGGGGGTCTGCCTGGACCACTTTGGAAATTGTTGGTTTAAGGCTATTATACCACATGAGTAGAATTAGCTGTTTATCTAGATAGAGTATCATATTACAAACAGCCGATTAATACATTGAAATGCATTAAAACTGCAAAAAATCTAATTTGTATATTCATTATATTTCTATTGGACCAATTGGGAAGCTCTAGGTGTGCTTTAAACAACAAAGAAGTAACATAAAAATATTACTGAATTGATTATGTACTCCTATTTGAAAAGTTGGTTGAAAGTACTGGGATAATTGAGGTATAAATTTTTTGAGATTCAGATTCCCAGTGAGTTTTTGTGTTAAATGTATGTCTTTTATAAATTAAATATCTTTGCAAAATAGGGGTCAATTTATCAAAAAAAATTTTAGTCACCCTTTTTATTTTTTAAATGTTTAAATAATTAATAAATAATTGCTGCCTGTGAGTTAATTCCCAGAACCTAGCCATCTTTAAGGCCCAAGTGAATGGGTCGTTTGTAGGTGATGCATCTTCAAACACATTGTCACTTAGCATCAGATGAAAAGGCATGATGATACGTCACTTAGCATCAGTTGAAAAGGCATGATGATGCATCACTTAGCATCAGATGAAAAGGCATGATGATGTTTGCCTATTCTTTAATAAAAAACAAAATGTAGTTAGTGCGTACTAACTTTTACTTGCTAAGATTGTGATACAATACTGTGATCATTGAATAATAATAATTAGTACTATTGTTACCTATTTCCCTGCTTTGATGAATCCTTAATCACCTTTTAGGATAACCAGTAGCAGATATGGTGTGATACATCTCACGGCTTACCCATACAACCATGGGTAAAATATAATCAAACCAACAACAGGGGTGTTATTTTTAAACATTTAGCGATGATTTCGAAATCACTGATGAATAAAATACTCATCAATCACTGAAACTAAATATGAACTTCATATCACATTTTCCTCTTATGGGTAGACATGGTGAGAATTTCAATAATAAGTGTTTTTAGTGTCCGTGATTGACGAGTATTTTATTCATGGGTAATTTCAAAATCATCGGGCAATGTTCCAAAATAGCACCCCTGATTCCTATCTTAATCTTAGTCTATCAACTTTAATCATACTTTATTATGACAAAGTTTATCATTCATTATAACTGTTACAGCTATCATTGAGTTGTTATCAAATTGTCACAGGATATGTTCATGATTGTGTGTCAACTGTTTTGAGTTGACCTTCCTTTTCACTATTGAGTTATTATCAATATAAACAAGCACTAATGACATTGCGGTCTGAGTTTTATCAAAACTAGCACTTTCCTATAATTATGTCCATCTATAATTAATTCTGTTATGAGGTTTTATTATTAGGTTTAGATGTTTTAACTTACACTAAAGCCAAACTGGAGAAATAATCACTACATACTATAAAATAAAGTAACTGGGTCTGTCTGTCCCTATGTATGCATAGATCTTTAAAACTATGCAATGGAATATGATGCTGTTTTTTTAATAGATAGAATGATTCAAGGGGAAGGTTTATATGTGTAATACATGCATAGAATAATAGTGAAAATGATAATTTTAAAGGTTTTTAAAGTGATGTTTGTGAGAGACATTTTGTCGTATATTTAGTACCAGTCTTACGCCCGTACAATCAGCTTTGCGGGTTGCTAGTGTTTAATATAATGTCTCGTAGTGGTAGAGTCTTTTCAACAATCTGTAAACACTTTCAATAAGTTTATATGAATAAATAAACTATTTTCGTTTTTTTTCTTGCTTTGTCATCTAGGGACAATAGCAATCTTTTTTTCAAAACTATAAGTTTTGTTATTATGTAAGTAATAAAAAATGATTTTTTTATAACATTGGAAAACAAACAAACAAATGAATTCACTAATTGTAAGAAACACTGGCCATAGACTTCAAAGATGTTAACAGTAAGTTGCCAATCTGGTTGTTAAAACTTGTGCAAATTAGGAAGGGTATTTGTCTTTTTGTTATACTAGCTGTTGCCCGCCACTTCGTTTCAATAGGATAAAATAAATTCTGGTTATTACTGTGTAAATCCCATTCCTTTGGGAACTCCAAGATAAAAAGTAGCCTATGTGTTTTTCTGGGTCTTCAGCTACCTACATATCAAATTTCATCTTAATCAGTTCAGTATTATTTGCGTGAAAGAGTAACAAACATCCATAATACATTCGCATTTATAATATTAAGTAGGATGTATGTTGGTGCAGAAAAATGTTACCAAAAAGTCATTACAATCGACGTCATTGATAAAAGATAAGAACGATAAATTTGGCGGGTGTTAACTTGGTGCTTTGGTGTAATGGCTAGCATGTTGGCCTGGAACGCCGAAGGTCGATCCCCACAGGCTCTGTAAAATTTTTCTTTCCTCGAATATTTCCTATTTTTCTTCTAAACGGTAGTTACGCTTAAATACTAAAGACGATTTTATGTATGTACTTTCTTATATATTGATTAATAAGCTAATAGTTTGATATTACAGAGACTTCAATTTTATTTATTTAGTGTATTTTTTTAAACTATGTATCCTCTCACCTGAATTAGTTAAGTTGCCTCCGATTCATAACCAAGAACTGACATAAAATATTCCATTTTAGGTACCAAGGAAGTATCCTAGTGTTAACTTATTTCACGTACATGACCTATCACCTGACGAGGAAGCCCATATCTGTGGTGAAGAGTGTTTTGCACCGTAATTGTAGTGGCGTGACACCACCTCCACCAGACATCCAGCCTGGAGATGATCAGTGGTGTAACTGGGCTCCATTCAGTGAGTATTTTTCTGAATTGTTACACCTTTTATTAAAAACATGTTTCATTGTTACCCTTTATTATATTGGTTTTTGAGAGAGAGAGAGTTTTTTATTTGTAATAGATAAATTAAAAAACTACTAGACTGAAAAAATGTCATATTTAGAAGTGACATAGGCTATTTTTTAGCTTTATTTGAAAAAACTTTTGTTGTACTATGTGTGAATAAAGCTAGAAGTTACTAGTATGCTAATGTAGATATGTTTCATATAAGGTTTGATCCAGATTGTGCTTTAGTCAGGATTCCACATCATCATATATGGGTATGTGTTTATATGTCATCGAGGCCAGTGTCAGTTTGCAACAAAATATTTGTTAGTATGCCAAGGGTGTTTAGGCAATCAGTGCAGCTTTAAAACTACATGCTTGATTATATTAATAACCCAACAAACAATTTTTGCTCGGGTGAAAAAAGAGAAGTATTTTTTTTCGTAAAATTTTATTAAACTAAGCCCACGCAGACGAAGTTGTGCGCAACAGCTAGTATTTCTTATATTTTGAATGAATGAACGAGTGAATAAATAAACACTTTATTGTGCAAAAATAAATCAGACTTAAAAATAATATATAGCTTATTACAAAGAAAAAAAAAGCATACGATCTAGATATACTTTATGTATGTATGTTATGTTTATGTATGTATATTTATATCTTTATGTAATTAATTTTATGTAATGTATTATTTTATATAGAATAATGTTGTATGTATTATTGTAAGTAATATTTTCTTATTTTATTTATTTTTAGTTATTGATAATATCTTTTG
>DVZN01000889.1:0-11388 GCA_018237365.1 Caria ino melicerta
TAAAAATGTGATACGAAGTTGGTATTTAGTGTCAGTGATTGACGAGTATTTTAATCATCGGTGATTTCGAAATCATCGGTGAATGTTCAAAAATAGCTCCCCAGGGCAACGCGAATTACCGACCAATCTATTTCTAATCGGCTTGATCCTTTGGCAATACATAGAGATGATAGCTCTCTTATCGTTTTCTATTGCATCTATCATGAGGAAGTGCTCCGAGGAATTGTTCGCTATAATCTCCGCCGCCGGACATTGTGTCAGAACTCTAAACTCAGGTATAAAAAAACTCTCTGCCTCTAACTCTCTGCCATCGCATATCCGTGCGGTAGCAGTGTAGGTATGTTTCCATCGCTCCGTAAACCGGGGCGATATACGACCACAGTATAATATCCGCCTAAACCAGGTGACAGTTTTGCAACGATTCGCCCGGATTGGTATCACCGACTTACTTATTCCTGCCGCCATACTAACAATGCTTGCCGGTCGTCTTGAGGTTTGGTAGATAAAAGCCGATAAGCACACTTTTTGACAAGGCTTAATTAACATCGCAGTCTAAGGTACGCACGATCTATAGGTCTCTATAGGCAGCGTGTATTTCTTACTATCAGGGAATCCGGCTGCTTCTATATCTTCAAATATTACATAAAAAAAGAGTACTGGAGACAGTGCTGCTCAAAGCACCAAATGTGAATATTTGGTTGGATAATTAATAGATATTATTAATTTTCGTGGGCTGTATTTTTATTATTAGGCCGTTGGCTGCCCGAGAAGTGGCTGCTAGACCGCACTGCGCCTGTCCTTATTCATGCTTGATTGTGTTCACTATTTGTCGTTGCGAACGTGGAGACAACTGGGGTGGATAATTTCATTAGAAAATGATTTGTTAAAACTCTGCCGACGATGGAATATATAAAAACTATCTGTCCCGACTAACATTCCCGGCAAATAGCAGATAGTTGTAAAATTTCACCAAAATCGGTAAGTAATTTCAGAATTTATCATTTAAATAGCCATTAAGACACTCAATAATGCAAAAATGCCTATTATACCGAATGCAAATATGATTTTTTTAACAATTTTATTCAGATTTACAGAACTATAAGATGTATGCACTTCTTGTACAGAAACGAAGATATTTTCCAGTTGTTATGACAGAGTAGATTACATAACTTTTATGCATTCTCGTTTCCTTTTTCTTAGCAAATACATTTTTTTCAGGGCAACCCACAATACGTGCCAAAATTATTAAAAAAAAAACAAGGACACAATTACTACTTAAATAAAAGAGAGGTTATTTATAACATTAATTATTTATTACAGAATAATTTTACATTTATTAAATGCAAAATACAAAATGTTGAAATTCCGTTTTCTTAATATGCGCCATTCTTGCTTTCAAGTATTTCGTATCAACATTCAGATACTTTTACAGACATGTATCTAAATTTTAATTCAGCAATACGCTGTCCTGTGTGTAACGGCTTATCTTTTTGTAAATTTATCAAAATGCCATCCAATGCGAAATAATCATTCTATTGCTTTGTATTAAAAATTGTTTGCCTTGTAGGTAAATTAGAAATGCGTATATGTTACAATAGGTACATTATGTATATATCCATCGTATAATGTATGTACTTACTAAATTTTAATGAGTATATACTTTAATTTTGTGCAATTTATTTTACGTCCAATCCAATCATTATGAGCGTTATGACCCTTTCAACCGATTGAAATTATTAAAAACATGACAAAAACTGATAATTTCTTAATAGTATGTTGTCGATAAGTAAATGCGTTAGAACAAAGTGGATGGATGAAGATTACATTACAAAAATACATCAATTACAACAATTGAAATTCAAAAAATAAATCTTACTTTAAATCATACTTTAGAATACTTTTGAGACACATTTATCTTTCAAGAAACATCATACTTATGAAACACACTCTCAAACATACATACATCCGAAACATATTCATACCGAGACAAAATAGTAAAAAATATATCCACATACGATTTGATAAATTATTTTAGAGATATCAGGAAAATGTTAAAAACGAAAAATTTCGGCGCTTGTGGGGACTGAACCCATGTCTCCAACGCAACGGGGTGATTCGCTAACCACTACACCAAAGCTCTAAGGCCAGCACCTGTCGAATTTATCGTTCTTATTCTTTTATCGATGACGTTTCGTTAATTTTTTGTTCTTAACATTTTTCTGATTCCCCGTAGCACTTACGCTTAAACACTCAAAAACCGATTATTTTAGAGATGTTTATTTTCAGTGTTGTGTATCTTATAGACACCTTTCTGTCACAGAACCATTGGTATTTCCTTGTACTTAATTCTATCTTTGAAAACTTATATCAACATCTGTCTCAATGGTAGTTAACATTAGAAACGTAACATCAGTACTAAAATTATAATTACAGTGCGACACTTAAGAATACGTCCCATAAGATATGGCTTTCTTCAACAATACCAAATTATAGGGCCAAGCTACGAAAATAAAGGATAAACTGGTTATTGCTATCAATTAAGACTTTTTTTAAAGGGTACGTTTGAAGGCCTTATAGGCCCTCTATTAGGATTTCAAAACCATGGCGTACCCTTTGAAAAAAGTAACGACTATTAAGGCATTTTATTAAAAAATAACCCACCCATCACTTTAACGTTAATGTGATGGGTGAGTTCCTTTTTTGCTTTAAATTTTGCTCAACTTCACTCGGAATTAGTAATTCACCATTAGGTAAATTTTATCACGGACCTCTTAGAACTAAATGGCGTATCCCCATTGCTACGCGTACCCCACTTTGCAAAGCCCGGAATAAGGAAGTAAATTTAACGGTAAGTAGATTTGCTTCGTTATATCCGATATTGCAGCTTGACTCAAATAACATCTCCGCTAATATGGGTAACTTGAAGAAAATTCAATATTCCTTTCATCAATAGTTTTTCATTATTTGAAAGTCAGTCACAAGATTGTAGTATTATTTTTTATCTCATGAAATTCAAACTTAAGCTCAATCGTTTCAAATGAATTTTCTAAGCAGTCAATAATTATCAGTTCCTTCAATCGATTTTTCTATTTTTGTTTACAGTGCTTTTGTCTCAAACTTATTTCTCTATCACATGTATGTGTCTACAGGCACAAAATCAAATGAAGAATTTAAACATAGATGCAAATAATAATTCTAACATGTTTAAAAATGTGTGAATGTGTACAAGTGACTTATTAATCATGTTTAAAAACATTTGCATTTCTTAAGAACTGTTGTGTGCCGTGGGTGCGAACCACGCCTTACCTTAAGAATATATTTATAATAGAAATTTGACTGCTTGAGCGCGTACACTGATCCAGATTTATAATTTATGTGTCTCGCTATTGAACTGAATAACAAAAGGAACTAAAAATATAAATCTGAGAAACAACATTAAAATATTTTCACTTAACTATTTATTAATTAAATAATGTCTAATCGTCGCCTTCGTCATACATAGGAGAGGTAGGAGAATAATTAGGTGATGTGGGTGAATATGTAGTAGGGCCACTACCCGAGGAAGGAGAGAATGCTGGTGATGTTGGAGAATAATTAGGAGAAGTAGGAGTGTAGGTTGTTGGGGAATATTTTGTTGAAGTTGGAGAATATCCGGGTGAAGAGGGTGAATAAGTTGGTGATGTGAGAGAATAGTTTGGCGATGATGGTGAATATCTGGTACTGCCTGGATGTTGAGGGGACGAAGGAGAATATGCCGTACTCGAGGGAGAGTATTGCGGGCTTGTTGGCGAATATTGTGGGCTTGTAGGAGAGCAAGCAGGACTTGCACCAGCCAACGAAGGCGAAGTTGGGGAATAATTAAGAGCGGTCGGTGAGTACTTAGGTGATGGAGAGTAGTTGTGCGAAGTAGATGAATATGCAGGTGACGTTGGAGAGTATGAAGGACTCGTAGGAGAGTAAGGATTGGCCTGAGATGTATAGTTCGGTGACGACGGAGAATAGCTAACAGACGGAGACGCTGGGCTATAAACAGGACTAGCTGGTGAGTAGGTAGGTGAAGTAGGTGAATATCTAGGAGAAGTCGGTGAGTAACTTGAACTCGTAGGTGAATATGACGGACTAGTTGGAGAGTAAGATGGACTTGTAGGAGAGTAACTTGGAGTAGCAGGATAACTAGGTGATGTCGGCGAATAAGCAGGACTAGTCGGCGAATAGCTAGGCGACGTTGGTGAATAACTAGCTGATGTGTGTGAAAACGTTGGAGAGTAGCCCGGGGACGTCGGTGAATAATTTGGAGAAGCTGGTGAGTATATTGATGATGTCGGAGAGTAATTAGGCGACGTAGGGGAGTACGAAGGACTGGTCGGAGAGCAGTGGGGAGAAGTGGATGATAAACTGGGAGACGGCGCCGCGTACACTGGACTCGTAGGAGAATAAGATGGCGAGGCTGCAGCCGGGGACGCGTAAGGCGAGAGCGGAGCACCCGGTGATCCCGGAGAACCCGGCTGCGGCGACCAAGCACTGCTGTAGGCTGGCGACAAGCCGGATGCATCCGACGCACCAGATGGAGAGAATGATGGGCCTCCAGGAGTCATACTACTGCCAGCTGAAATAAAATAATATTTTCGTTAACAACTAGTTAAAATAACCAATCACACCAATCATTTTTTGTGAAATTAATAAAAAAACTCATGGCCCTCCCAATGGTACGAGACAACTGGTGCCTATAGACACTAGTGATATAATAGGTTTTTTGCTGCGCTGTAGCCAGAATGTTAAGCCTAATTAGTAAGTCTACCGGTTACTTTTAACATTTGGCCTATTCTACTGCATTCATAGACAAGTTAAAACATTTTTTCAAATTTATGGTTAACTTACATATTTGGTTTAACTAAAATCAAAAAAAATTGTCAACTACCGGATATATTACAAAAGTGATTAAAATTGAATAAAAACTAAAACATTAAAATAAAGAAGGTTATTGTTAATTACCTTGACCTGGAGACCAGACACTGCTTCCATATCCAGGTGTATTTTGAGTAGACCACGGTGTCATAAGTGGTGTCATCGATGGAGTACCGACGCCGAAATACATTCCGCCGGCAACACCCATTCCCACACCAAGTCCACCCATTTCCATACCATGTTTACACTTTTCAGCATCCAATAACAGATCAAAGCAACCTGAAAACAGGACAAACATTTATTATATCAATATAGTATATCGATAAGTGTATATAAATGACTTGACATTATAAAATATCCCACCTGTTCCCATTCTAGGTAGTTGTCCCATTATAATATTCTCAGATACTCCTCTCATAGGATCTACTTCAGCGTGACTAGCAGCATCAAGCAATACGTCGACTGTTTCTTCAAACGAGCATCTCATGAGTGCTCCAGTATCTTGTCTGTTAATACCGTGACGGGTGATGGCCATAAGATGTCCTTTAGCAGTCATTACGTCACAAAGTAACGCCAGATGTCGATAGTTTACGTACAAGCCATAGAACTGTAGGACAGCATTCATTTCCTTTTCTACTGATTTACGTACAGCTTCAATACCCAGGACTTGGAATATCTCACAAATGTCGTTACTGAATGTTCTAATCGGATCCACATCACGTTCTGACAGAACCTTCATTAAAGATGTTCCATCTGTCTCGAGCAGCCACTCTGCAATAGCTTTGAACTCTCCCTGCTCAGTTATAATAATACGTTTTTTAGCTTCTGTCTGAGGTAAGTGCATATACACTTTGGCTATTGCTTCTATACCTTGCAATGTCATATCAGACAACATATTTGCTTCAATACATCTTAAGAACATGTCGTCTTCCATTTTGTCAACTGTTTCTTCATCATTATCTTGGAACTTGCTTTCTTCATTATTCATAATTCTTATACGTAAAACAAGTTTTTCTGCATTGTCATCATTAAAAATACAATTTAAGTCATCACCAAATCCAGCGTTAATCTTTTCAGCAATCTGTTCCATAGTCAGTTTTTTATCAGTCATACGTTTACGATCTAACTCAATACGGAGTAACCATGGGGAAATTTTAGTTGGGTCAAAGTCAGGCATTTCGTAATACACATTCACGAATTCTTGATCTTCAGCTATGACTGTATTTTGCGGATCAGGATCGTAGTAAATAGCTGTATTTGCTGTAACTTTTCGTAAAGTTGTGTGTTCTAGCCTGCAAAGAACGTTTTTCGCTTTTTCTGCATCTCGAGCTGCTCCACCAGTAAGGAACACAGTAAGAGAAGGAGCTTTGGGTTTCTTGGAAATGTTAATAATTTCTTTTAGACGTGGTACACCAAGGGTTACGTTTTTGGATGACACACCAGCAAAGTGGAAAGTATTCAGTGTCATCTGAGTAGCAGGTTCTCCAAGTGATTGAGCAGCTAAAGCACCAACCATTTCACCTGGGTTAACTTGTGCTTGTTGGAATCGTGTCTCTATTTCACCAATCAACCATTCAAATGCCTCTGTTGATAATCTATAATCTTCTGACACAAATTTAGTACAAAGTGTGGAACGTACTAAACACTGGAAAAGTAAAGTAGCATTTTCGTTTGCTTGTTTTGACAAACGATCTTCTCCAGCTACTATTACGCACTTTTTGAGCAGGTCTTTAACACCTTGTATAACCTTAATAGGGCTTAAATCAGTAGGTAGTCTTTTATTAATGTGGAAAATCTTTTGCACATTCCAAATCATTCTCTTAAAATTACAAGGCAATACAACCTTAGACTCACCACTAGGGAAAATCTGGCGTAGAATCTCTCGATCCTTACATAGTTGTTCCCATTCACTTTCAAGGTCTGCAATAACGTATCCTGATTCTGTAAGTTCTTTGATAATATCTTCGTTAAATATTCTTTTCAGGTATCTTTCATTTGTTGGGTCAAATTTGAATTTCTTTTCAAATGCTTTATTAGATAGTTTAACTGTAGGGAGATTTTGGAACTCAACAGTTTCTCCTGCAAGACCATCCTCTCCATAACGCAGCTGAATTAATTGACCGACGGAATTACGTACTGTTCCATCATAATGTACCATTACAGACTCCATAGCCTTAATAAGACGCCGTTGGATGTATCCTGTCTCAGCAGTTTTCACAGCAGTATCAATAAGACCTTCACGACCACCCATGGCGTGGAAATAGAATTCAGAAGGAGTTAATCCAGCAAGATACGAGTTTTCTACAAAACCTCTAGATTCGGGACCATAATCGTCTTTAATGAAGTGGGGTAAAGTCCTTTTACGGAATCCAAACGGAATACGTTTACCTTCAACGTTTTGTTGACCTACACAAGCAATAACCTGAGAAATGTTAATGTTAGACCCTTTTGAACCAGACACCACCATTGCCTTTAAATTGTTGTATTCTGTTAAAGATTTCTTGGCAGAACCACCAGTTTTGTCACGAGCGTCGTTTAGAATACGGTTCACTTGATTTTCGAATGTCTGTCTTAGAGTGTTACCGGGAGTTGGTTCCAATTCCATATTGTGCGCTTTTTGAATTACTTCTATTACATCGTCTTTGGCCTTAACTATAGCTCTTTGAATTTCTTGGTAAGTTTGAGGATCGGCGATAGTATCACCTATACCTATGGAGTGGCCTTC
Source organism: Caria ino melicerta (assembly GCA_018237365.1). Taxonomy (NCBI): domain Eukaryota; kingdom Metazoa; phylum Arthropoda; class Insecta; order Lepidoptera; family Riodinidae; genus Caria; species Caria ino. The sequence continues at coordinate 7,631 of DVZN01000889.1, forward strand.
TAAGAGTAACCAATTATTAATTACAGTTTGAATATTACCATAAAATCGGCCAGCCGTTTCGTGACCTAATTCCAACATGCAAATGTGAAGCAATGAACCTGCTGAAGCACCCAATGATTTTTTACACAATATACCCATTAATAATTCACCATGTTCTACAACAACTTTTGTGTCACCAGGAGAGATCCATTGATAAGGTCCATCATCTTCCTCATCTGGATGGGTGGAATGTGTACGAACCATATTTACATTTCCAGGAATTATCAATGTAAATATTTGCTTTCCAGTCCACAGTGGTTGCGGTTTTAATATACATGGCTGTGGTATTTTACCATCCCATGTTGGTAAGAACATAAGCAAGTTCATTACTTGCTCTTTTGTGAGGAATACATCGCGTTTTGTCATTTTTCGCACTGCAGTCAATGTGTCTTGTACAATACCCATAACAGGCTTATTTGCTTGTGGGGTTATAATTTGCCTTGGTGTTATATGTATGTTTTCTACCTCCGCACGAGTTTCCATTGATTGTGGAACATGTAAATTCATTTCATCTCCATCAAAATCAGCGTTATATGGCGAAGTACAGCTTAAATTCATTCGAAATGTAGACCAAGGAAGAACTTTAACTCTGTGACCCATCATACTCATTTTATGCAGTGTGGGCTGTCTGTTGAATATCACTAAATCATCGTCTCTTAAATGTCGCTCTACTTTATAACCATATTGAAGGTGCAAGTCTGAGGCTCTAGGATGAAATCTTAAATCTATTCTCTCCCCATTGTCGCGAACAATATACTTAGCTCCAGGGTACTGAGCATTACCTCGTCTAACGAGTTCTTGCATTCTATCAATGTTAAATGGTGTAACTAATTCAGGGAATGTTAAATTTTGAGCAATAGATCTTGGTACACCTACTTGATCTATACGAAGATTTGGATCTGGCGTGATTACAGTTCGAGCAGAGAAATCAACTCGTTTTCCCATAAGGTTGCCTCGAATCCTACCTTCCTTTCCTTTTAAACGAGCTTTTATCGCTTTTAAAGGCTTTCCAGATTTCTGCATGGCTCTGTAAAAATTAAAATTATTACATTAAATACACATTAAAAGTAAAAACAATAATCAGCAAAATTGTAAAAGTGCATCAGACCAACTTCATTTCAAATATGCGAATACAATTTTATGACTTATACCATACTAAGGCTGATTATTCAATTTATTCTTATACTTATTTCAAGACGATAAACTATAAATAACATTGAACATTACTTCTATTTAACAACATTACATAATACTCTATTAAATTTATTCTGATACTTAATTATATGTATAATATTGTTGACTAACACCCATATCATAAGCAAATAATTTGCTTACTGTGGGGTTAGATCAAATAGGGGTGATTTGTCCAGGGCTATTTATATACTTACTTGGGCATTCCAGGCATATCATTGTCCACAAATGTTGCTACATGAAACTGGAGCATTCTTATATTATCTGTCAGCACGTGGGCTGCCGCACCGGATTGTTCATTTCGCATTAACTCATTATTAGCTTTGATTATGTCTGATAGTTTGTGAGTCAAGTCATCTTGATTTTTTGCAGACCCAAACATAACCACGGCTGGTCTGACTGCTAGTGGTGGGACAGGAAGCACTGTGACTATCATCCAATCTGGTCTGGCAAACTTTGGATCCATACCCAGTATAAATGATTCTTCATCTATAACAACACACTCCTATAAACATATGTATTTACTTGTCACGTAAATAAATGTGAGATGTTTTGACATACAAGAAGGTATTAACGAATGTAATAAACCTAAACTACTATTTAAGGTGGTAAAGATTTACCACTAAACAAAAAAAAAGCACTGCATAAATATGATTATTTATGATAACAAATTTACATATAAATATCTGTGTAATATATTTTTTATTTACAGTTGCCCAATAAAATTGTAAACTAAGACAATCATATTGACAGTTCCTATGTACAAAGCGACATTTAATTTATAGAAATGTATAAAAAAGAATGTATAAAGAAATATGGTTAAGAACTTTCTAAATATAATTAAAAATACTGTTAAGAACGAAAAAATTTACGGCGCCTGTGGGGATTGAACCCACGTCTCAAGGGTGCTAAACCACTACACCAAGGCGCTGTGGCTAGCACCCATTGAATTTATCATATTATTTAGTCTCCTGTAAACCTCAATTTTTGATATGTTACTTTATACATATAGTATCAATAGATATGTATGTATCATTTTTTGTATGGAAAATGAAGCACCTTAAATGAAAAACTCTCAACAAGTACACATCAAATAATATAAAAAGAATAACTTATTTTTATTTTTTTAAACAACTCATATCCAGGTGAATTAAGAAAATTTTATAAAAATCATGCAAACCAGCAGTGACAGTCAGTGCCAGTGGTTAAAAAAAAATTAAAAATATATATTATAAGTTGTTTAGTTAGCTTAAGGTTCTTCCTTAAAATAAAAAAAACTTGATACATAAAAGGCATTCCAGAAATATCTGGATATTGGGGCTATTTATAAACATAGCTAATGAATAGTCCTACATCCTAGCCTTCTCCTGTTTCTATATCAAATGATATCGGGGTTTGCTACTTAATCTAGAGATTTTGACAAAGACGCTAATTTTTAAACAGAGTGACTGCCATCTGACCTCTGCAACAGGGAAACCAGGCCTAATTCTAAATGAGGTTGAATTTGAATACACAAATCCGAGCTTCCTCGCAAGATTTTCCTTCACTGTAAGAGCACTCACACAATGTACTTAAGTTAACTTAAGCGGGTTTTGAACCTGGCCTAATTGAATGAATGTCGAAAGCTCTAACCACAAGACCACCAAGGTTCTTTATAGCAAATGAATTGTATTTAGTCTTTATAAATCTGCTCCTTATTGGTATCATCATATTTACCATTTTGGTATGCAAATATTTTAACTTTATAACAAATAAATGTTGTTTATTTTCTACCACATAAAAATTTTTAAATTTCATAATTATCAAATAAAATTAATCAGTTTGACCCTATCTACCATAATCTGCCACTCTAAGCCTAGCTGTTCAAGTCAATCTGTTTGTGTATTTGTCTTCCTAATGTTTCTATACTAGGTACATCTAAAAAGTTCTGAGTGCCCATATAGCCCATATAGAGGGGAGATAGTTTATCTGAAAAACATAACATTGCCTGGGATTGGATTTGTGCCCAATTGGCGATGGACTTGTCACTTTTCACATCATGGGACCTAATATTGTCGGCTAATCGTGGGTGTATACTAGTATGTACCTCTTTCGAGGATATATGGACGTGACGATATTTATTTTATTATAAAAAATCTTATGACCAAAAGTCACCATGAGTTCATGTTATCACATGTTCATGAGTGCATCACATTATACAAGATTTATTTAAAACATTGGATCATTGCATTTTTTTAAAGTCCATGATCCAATGTTTTGATGTAAACTTTGTGTTATGTGATGCACATTATAGACTTATTAAAAAGTTCTGCATAGTATATGTATTGCTGTATACATACATATAATATTAATAATAATAAACCTCCCAGGACAAATCACACATATTGATCTAACTCTATTGATATTATACATATAAATACATATATAAATACCAGAATAAACTTAATAAACACCCAGGCCCAGAAATGAGAACGTCTATGTTCATTACACAATTCACAATTCTTCTAATTCCCCGAAGTTTAAAAAAC
>DVZN01000890.1:0-11375 GCA_018237365.1 Caria ino melicerta
GAGTCGTGGATATACTAGCACACCTCTGCCTACCCCTTCGGGGATAATGGGCGTGAAGGTACTTTTTTTTAAATTAAGTAGTTCGTAATAGAGATGCGTTCTGCAAATGGTTCTTTACCACCGTGACCACTGGTGATAGAGTGCTGTGCAGAAATTTCCCCGAGCAGGAATCCACGACCTTACCTATTCTTGCTGCCATAAGATCGCTTTCATAGGTGGTTATGGTAATTATACGCCGCGATTATCTCTTACCACCAGGAAAGCCGCATGCTTGCGCGCAGTTTTATAAGAGCACATGTAAAGGAACGGAACCTATAGTCTTAACGGTGAAAAAGGTGTTCTGATTTAAGGTTACTGCAATAATTTATTCTCCAAATCGATAGCACGGCATTAAAAAAACCGACTTAACCAGTAAAAATAAATAAGTAGGCTGTAAAGTATACCTTTATGGCTACACAAATAGTTTCAGAACTCTACGACCAATAAATCAGGGCGTTACTGACTCGATGACTCCATGCTATCTAGACTTTATGAGTCAACCCGCAGGTAAAAAAAATGTATTCTTAGTATTGAGTCCAAACCAAGACAGAGGCAGGAAGAAACCAGGTGATATAATAAAACCATAAGTAGGCTTAACAGAGAAACAACGACGGCATTACAGGAGTGTTGTTAGCGATGACATCACCTCGAAACTTCCGATATTCACGATACATTGTTCATTCACGTGTTACCTGATCCACGGAAATACTGTACATTAGTTACATCACCTTGTCTAGTTGACACACCTAGTGCCAGGGTGAAAATAATCATTTCTTTCACTGAGGAAGGCACTCAATATAGGTACACAACACTGAAATTTGCTACTCAATGGAAAATTTAAGAAGACTTATTACTGTTTAGTGGAAATATTTATTCAATAATATATATTTGATAGTAACTCGTTTATAATAAAGTAAGTATTCCTATAGCCGACTGATACATACTGATATTCGAATTGCACATAGGGATTGCAATATAAAATATGTTTGTAAGTCTGTGAAAATGTTATAAAATAAATTAAAACGAATTTGCTAATTATTTTTTGTATAAAATTTAGTCAAAACCATAAAAATCACAATCAAACAATCATCCAAAATCTATACCTATACAGTATACATACAAAACGAAGTCGTGTTAGTTACGCAATTTGTAACTCGAGAACCACGGAATTATTTTTATGATTTTTATAGTTTTCTGGATCTGTCTTCACAGAATTAGGATAATGAGTATTAAAATACGGATACTCATAATGAGTATCCGTATCTTTTTATTAATATAAAAAGATATATCATTCAAAATATAGGTTAATTTTTAACTGAAATATTGACGGGATGTTGGCGGCTTCGCTCAGCCGTTCGTTTACCGGAACAGCTAGTAATTTCGTACATACATACATATCTTCACGCCAAGTCCCTTAAGGGGTAGGTTTCACGATTTTCAGTTTCACGACTCCTACATACTTGCCTAGTTTCCTTCACATTCATTACTCACTTCATACATACGCGCCGGTTTCAGAAACTTGACCCTTTTGATGTAATTTCTTTAAAAAAATATATTTTATGTACATACATTGCATTAATTATTATCATTCATTAGGATATAATAAAAGAACATAATATTATTTAACGGATCTTCTAGAACTTTTTCTTTCATTAAGCACGTAATTTAGCTTTGATCACGTCTCATCAAAAATGTGGGTTTTATGATGGTTAATCACTCACTCGAAGACTTATTATTGAGTCATGCGCCACATATTAGTAAGTAAATGAACTATGCATAATTTAAATATTATATTGTATGTTAACACTATTCTTGTCCTTGTGATTAAGCCGACGATGTTTACAAACAGACAAAATCTGCCTACAAACTTCGTTGTATATCGTCTGAGGTTAGACTCTAGTAGTTTCCCGCGTTGGTCCGAGCTTGTTTGCAGAAAAACCGTCTGCCTTTCTGCCAGGCAGCTCGCAAAAAGGCGAGCATAGGCTAACTTTCACTAAAACCGTGATCTCTTACTAGGTGGTAGAGCTTTGTCGCGGCTCGCCCGGATAGAATGGTACAACCGCCTTACTTATTTCTGCTGCCATAACGTCAGTGCTTGCCGTTGACGTGGTCCGGTTTGGAGGGTAAGGTTTTCCACGAGGCCTAACAGTCGGCTTAAGGTAGGCAGCGCACCATTACCACCTTTAGTGTCTATGGGCGGCGTGAATTTCTTACCATCAGGAATTCCGTCTGCTTGTCTGCCTTCCAATATTATAAAGAAAACAAAGTCAAATATTGTATTCTATTTCTGGAGACAATCTACTTTTTTTATAACACAGGAAGGCAAACAAACAGACGTGTACCTTGATGGTAAAATGCACGCCGCATATAGAAACCAAAGATGTTAATGGTGCGTTCCCAACCTGAGACCGGAATGTAAGTTTATCAATTACATACCTTCCTTTCTAGAAGTCAGTACTTGCCGTAAACGGTTTTCGGTTTGTAGGGTAAGGTAATTTTGACACGTGGTTTGACATCCCAGCCTCACGTTGGTGACGCATTATTGCCATCGTTGGTGTCAATAGGCGGCGATTTTTTACCATCGTGGAATCTTATAAGTCCACGTGGAAACAAAGAGAACCCACAGTACAATGATATTTGATTAGTACAGAACGAAGCAAGAACAACGGTACAGCGACTTCTTCAATTACACTTTTTTATATGCAAGGCAGATAACTGGGTAAAAAATATTGTTACTAAGTAGGTATGTACTTATTATTTATAATACACTAACATTTTATCAGTATCATGAATCACTAATTAATAGTAATTTATCTTATTGATAAAAAAAGGTACTACGTAGATAGACACCAGTAGGTCGTTTGATAATAGCAAAAACCACATTGCAAATATTCGAAATCGTATGATTCGCGACGTGATCGAATCAAAGGTCAGCGCGCGGCCTGCCTGCCCCCTGGAAACAGGTTTGCAGCAGGGTGCTATAGCAGGTCGGCCACTGAAATAAACACGTAGGCGGATCTGCGAATGCACTAGCAGCTAACTGCCGACATTAGTCATTGATTTTTATCAGCACATTGGCTACTTGGAATTATGATTATGTCTTCGCCGAGATATACGCAATAATGCAATTCGTCCACTATTTAAACGGTGTACAGCTACTTAAATGAAAGCATTGTGGGATGTGTATTATCATATATTATGTATTTATAGCTGGGCATTACCTCGTTAATCGTTAACGAACGAAGTTTACACTTTTTCTATCGATTAACTTTTAAGTTAACTATAAAAAATGTTATGGGTCTAGTTAACTATCTACGAGTCCTAACTTATTATAGTTACTTTTTCTTCGTCTATGCTCAGGTACTATTCCTCTCCTCTTTATCTCACATTTAGGTTTGTCTTTCAGAAATATTTTCAGATCGATCACTCAGTCAAACTATATTATGACTGAGTGATCGATCTAAAAATATTTTTGAAAGACAAACTTAAATGTTAAACTATATTAGGAATAAGCAGTTTATTCGCGAAAAAAAACGAGATATTTATCGATAAGCTTAAGAGTTGAGAAATTATGGTGTAGCGGTCGAGCAATATTCGACGCTGTAATAATGACGCAAAACACACGTTTATTAACTCCTATATCCCAATTTGACACTTATTTAGCTCATTCAACATTTCTATATTGGACTTAGGTCCCCGGGCAGCACAGCCTTGCCTGGCTGTGAAGACCTTTTTTTATCCTTGCGTGCCGTCATCACCTCCCCCACTATGACGTTGGTAAATGGAGGTTACGTTAGCTGCAGCTTTATTACTTCTACAAGGGTAATAAATAAATGGAAACCTGTTTCTTTCGACACTCAGATTGAATTACCAAACCAACACTATTTAGGCTAAATAGATAATGCCTCATGAATTAGATACCGCTAAGCCCTACTAAATTAAGGACTAACAGGAACTAAACAGTTACACCTACAAAGACACTCCTGATTCTTGCAGTGTGGGTTGATTTGATTTATCTAACTTACATGATGTTATTTAGGATGAAGCCAGAAGTTGAATAAAATATACTGAAAACTTAACAGATAACAGACGTACACGAAAATAAAAAAACCAAAAAGATATCCAATGACGAAAGCAACTTTGAACGTATTAACATAGACCTCTGCGGACGAATTAGCACAGCCGCTTCATAATCTACATTTCAATTCCACAATTTATTTTCCTTCTTTCCCCGTATTGGTCTAAGTTACTTTGCAGAATTGGCCTTGCAGCCAGGTAGCTCGTAAATGGCGAGTATAGGCTTATTGTCACTAACACCGTAACACCTAGTCAGAGACAAGGTAGTAGATTTACGCAGCGACTCGCCCGGATTGCTGCCACCCTTTTACCTATTCTTGCCGTTGAATTGTTTCGGTTTAAAGGTAAGTTAGTCGGTAAACTTACTTATGCACGATGTCTACAATCCTAGCCTCAGGTTGGCAAATCACTATTAACACCTTTGGTGTCCATAAGCGGCATGAATATCCTACCATCAGAAAATCCGTTTGCTTGTTGCCAATATTACAAAAAAAATTCCCGGTACACCTATTTGCCTTATAACATTTCGGCAGAAGGTAGGAGGTATGCATATCTTTATTGTTTAAAACTATTATTACCACTGAGTAGAGTTCTGTATCTACACACTCCGACAGATTAGCACCAACGTCTCACTTATTTTCGACGCCATTATGTCAATATTTATCGCTATTGTATTAACATTTAAAGTAATCAATGATATTACACTTGTCCATTATTAAAATAGCAATGCGTCAACATTTTCGTTTCTGTAGTCTATTTCCCTTTGGGAAGCTCTCCGCGGCTTGTAATTCTATGCTAAAAAAGATGCCAGCAAAATCCGAGCCTTAGCTGAGGGACAAAATGCATTTGTATTTAAAAAAATATATTTTTTCTTATGAAATCTAAGTTTGCTCTTCGATTTCATAAGAAAATATATATTATTAATTCATAAGCGGTCGAAATTTCTTGTGGTAAGAAACACATGGCGCCTATAGACGCCAAAGATATTTCGCACCAACTTGAGGCTGGAAGCTTATGCTTAATTACCTTTTAAATCGGAATACGACTATAGCGAGCTCTTGCATTATGGTGGCAAGAATAGATTAAGTGGTGGATAGCAAACCCTGGCTGGCAACAGGGGACTTTACTCACTGGTCAGGTCACGGTGCTAATAACAAATAAACCTACTCTCAAGCTACTGCAAGCTACCGGGTGTGTAGGAAGTGAGTCTGTTGTTCATAGGAATTCGTACCAACGCGGAATATGTGATAAAATATTAAAGTAAAGTATACTGTGACACTGTTGACCTTGTACGGGCAAGCAAGCTGCAATCAGTGTATCCATTATCTATAATTATCCAAAGATGTGTATCTAATGTGATTGGTGGCATGCTTATCGTCAAATTGGACACAATACTTCTTGCTTCAGGAAAATTATATTTTTTTAAATAAATAACTATTATTTTAACAGAATTATGTTGTTTTATATGTTTCATAGGTCTTGGCAAATGCACGCGACAGTATCTAAGTACGTTGTGAAGTGGTATTGACGTTGTGTTGTGAGCAGACATACTGTTTTTTATTTATTTATACGTTTTTGCTCGCTGCGGCTCAACTAAGTGCTAATGCAAATGTGTTTCGTCTCATTTACAAAGATGTTTTATTTACAGAGAGAGCATTAGTCGTTTTATTGTGAAGAGGTTCAACAACGAAACAGTTTTGAGGTAGATATCTGTGGCTCTCATTCGGTACAATTATCATTACTTTTTTCTGATTCTAAAGGAGATAAGTAACAAAACTACTTTTAAATAGAGTTTTGTGCCTTCCTGTTTCTATATCCAGTAAAACCTGCGATCATTGTAAATAAGTGAAGGAATAAAACAAGTATGTAATAGAGTTCTTTGCTACGTTTTATATTCAATATCTTATTTATGCTTTCAGCCGATTAAAAAGTAGTTAAATAATATTATTACTATAAAGAAAGAGCACAGCAAACTGATGACTCTTTCATTAAAATACAACAAATGATGTTAATAAATATTTAAATATACTGAACTGTGTTCTATTTTATACTATTACTAGCGACCCGCCCCGGCTTCGCACGGGTGCAAAACTAATATCAAATATGCTACAGAATAGCTCTCACAGACGTCACATTACAAACCTCTATAACTATCAGTATTTCTCCATTATATTATGCATGTATTATACATATAAACCTTTCTCTTAAATCACTCTATCTATTAAAGAAAACCGCATCAAAATCCGTTGCGTAGTTGTAAAGATTTGAGCATACACAGGAACAGACAGACGCCAAACGACTTTATATTATACTATGTAGTGACTAGCTGATCCCGGCAAATGTTGTTTTGCCTTATAAAGTAATATCGTTATTAAAAAATAGGGATGGGTGGTATTAGAGTGAAAATATAGGATGTTTGTATTTAAGTCACAGTGCACGCCTCGCTTATGTCAGAAGAAGCATGAAAGTAGGTTAAATGCGTCGAAATGCGTGCGCTCCGTAAAATTTGTGCAGTAACGCTCGCGGACCGAATTCGCAATAGCGAAATAAGGGAAAGAGTGGGATTGAAAGAAAGTGTCAGTGTAAAATTGCGAAACATGCTACGATGGTTCGGACATGTAGAAAGAATGGATGATGCAAGATTGACTAAACAGATATACAATGCGAAAGTGGATAGCTGTAGGTACCCGGGGAGTTGACATTCCATGACCAAATCGCCCGTGTATGTATGCATGATGTATGAAGAGAGTAATGAATGTGGAGGAAGCTAGGCAAGTATGTAGGAGTCGTAACATTTGGCACTCGATATTCTCTGTCGATCTCGTAATGGACTTGGCGTGAAGACATTTTGTTCTTTGTATTTTTAATGCTAAACCATAAAAATAAAAATAAAAAAAATATCCAAAAAATAAAAATTGAATGTTCTACCCCCTGAATCACCCCTATGATTTAGAAGTATAAAAAATAGATTACTTCCTGTTATAAGACCCATAGGTGTTCGGTAGAACATATATGATATAGAATTCCATCAAAATTTGACTAACACTGTGGCACGAGAATTTTAATAATCATTTCATATATAAAAAAAAAAACTTAAATTCATTACATCTTTACTCTTAAGACCAAGAAACAGAAATAACCCAAAGGTTGGTACAGTCTTATACAGGAACACGCCTGGGTAGAAATCCACCACATTACTTTTTTCGCAGCCATATTGTCAGTTTTTGGCTGTGTCGTGTTCCATTTTCAAGGGTCGGGTAACGGATAGATTTGCACATTAGGCCTTACATATATATACATAGCTACGCCATAAAATAGCGACGCATCTATATCATCTACCAGGTGTATAGGCGACGAATGCCTCTTCCTATCAGAAGAGCAGTGCACTTGTCCCCTGCCTTATCTCGCCTTGATTGTGTGTTGCCACTTTTATGGCATCGCCTAAAAAGTGACAACACACAAACAAAGCGAGCTACACAACATTCTACCACAGGAATCATGCCAACAATTAGTAACCATAGCCACATTAGCAAAATAGTCTAGAATCTTGAAAACGTGAGTGAGCATGAAAAATGAAAGAACATTCCGGAAGAATAATAAATTTTTGTGAAAACGAAAGTTAGTAATGGCGCAATAGCTGAATAGCAAACCGGCACTGCGGGTGTCTCTACGAAAAATCAGTAGTTACGCCAATGTCGGAAACATTAAAGTCGAACATACTGGCTCGATGCCAATGTTTTCAATTTTTTCCGCCGTCTAGCAGGCTCCATTAAAAGGGAAAGTGGATTTAGAGGAATCATAGGTTATAGGCGAAGCAAAGGATTGGGTTAAATGCAGATCTTATTTCCAAAAGATTAAAACTAGGATCTCCTATAAAGTACCTACACGCCGATTATCCCCGAAGGGGCAGGCAGAGGTGTGTTAGTATCTCCACGACTCGTAAGTCCAGTAGATATACTAAAACACCCACGATTAGCCAAGGTACCAGGGTTCATGATGTGATAGGTGGCAAGCCTATCGCCACTTCGGCCACATTCCCATCCCGGGCAATGTCAAAAGTTGCCCGACCTGTGAAATAAACCCGGGACCTAAACGGGTAGTGGTCTTAACAAGCGACAGCCGTACCGTTACACCACAGGGAGATCTAGTATGTACCCAGCTATCGGTTAGTTTTCCTTGCAAACTTCCTTGAAAACGTTGCGCATCAGAGTCTTTTGTCTTTAATAGAATACTGGTTCGATATTAAATAAAACCTTTACCTTTTGAGGAAGAATGTAAAAAGTTAAAGAATATCCAATGCAATCGCGATGAAAGTTTGGTGGTATAACTGAGAAGTTTTCAAATATTTAACCAACTGATGGAAGACTTATTACCTAACGGTTTTTAAAATACCACTTGTGCACGAAAATGTGATAAATTATGTGGGTGTGACCATGTGGGCGAAGCCGCAGGTACCAGCTAGTTCATAGCAAGAAATATACTTTATAGTTTTTTCAAAAAAAAAATTATAATCAAGGCTAAGATTGAATACGTTCGATTTAGCGAAAATCGCCTTCTAATTTAAAAACACACTACACAAAATATCCAAATTCAATAAAACCTTCGACATCGTGTGTCTGAACTAATACTGATACCAGAGTCCAGTAATAAGGCTAGTTCATTTATTTTAAGGCTAATTATACTTAATGCCTAAAGGTCATGCATATAACCTTTACACTTTATTGTCACATAAAACTACGTAATAGTTCAGTAAAATAAAAGCTCTATAAACCTGGATAAGATCTTTATTCTTGTTATAAAACTATCTAATTTATTCGAAAGGATTTAAAGAATCGTCGTACCTATCGCTGCTACTAAAAGAAATGAGATGTCTACTCCATTTAGGGCTACCTCTGACTAAGTTTCATATTTAAAAAAATACGAGATAATATTAATACCTCGACAAGATTAGATGAAGCGGTGTAATGTTCCGGCAGCAAACCCGGACAGTCGAAGCTTTCGCCACGCCCGCCATTGATGGTAATTTTTGTCGTCCAAGGGATTTCGTCGTCAGGAGAAAAGCTTGTTTATTTTATAACCATTGGCCATGTCATGTTATGTATCTACTTACTTTTCTTGAATTAAAAACTTCATTTAGATTTTACGTATCACTTATATATTTTTATTATTGATATAGCCTATTGGTTTTGCGTTTTCGCGCAACGCATCCCCCTCTTGCACTTTTACCAAGATGGACCGCCATTTCATGAGGACCAAAAGTCCTACCACCTCGCCTTCCTCCCCAATTCTACTGCCCTCTGTCCAATGAGAGAGATACAAAATAGCAGTCACAATAGGTACAGCGTGCTTGACTCACAATGAGTACTGAGGCCTCCACCGCGAAAAAGCCTGGTCGCATGGTGATCATTATTATACCTATGTACCTAAATTATCTTAGAGCCCCGTATAGGCTATGTTATATATCAAAATCGGTTAAGAAAAAACAGGTAAGCGAAGCCGCAGGGATCAGTATAATATTAAACGTTGAGATACAAGAGACAGCCCTGTCTTGCAGGCCGGATGAACCAATCAACGCGGTGTGAGTCACACACATGCAGCGAAGAACCACGCGCTCCCGTCCTATAATTGAGCCCCTATTCTTTAATGTGGATGTTTATCCTTTATGGACGTAACTTATCTCTCATTCGCTCTCGTGAATACTTGCATATCCCTGTGACGACAGACTGAGATCAGTGTTATAGTAGCTACAAGTACGTCATACCTTGTCTCGTTAGCTGCGCGGATAATATGCTTTACCCGCGCTGCCACTGATGTAGGCAAACTAATCTACCATTATTCCAAGACGTAAGCACAAAAAATACAACTGGGAATGAATTCCTGTTTTATTCTCTTTGGTTGTTTTATGATGGGCTTATTTATAATGATAGTACGAGTATCTGTGGCAGTATTGTGAATTGTTGTGTCATTTATATTTCCTTAATACACTGAATATTTTTAAAGATAGACAGTAAAAAGACGACTATAGGTGTCTGTACTATCAGTACCTGCGTTGAATGCCTAAACGTTATGTTTGTAGGCTGGAACGTTAAAGATTTTATTGTGTCAAAAGTGGTCAAAAACGAATTTCTCTGACTATATGAATGTATACCCCATCAGTCACTAGATTTACGGTTTACGAGTATTCACAAAATGTCGAAAAAAGCTTAATTAAGGTAAATATGCTACTCCCCTTAGTCACGCCATAACTCGAGAAAGGCTGCGTGGTTTTTTGTTATATTTAAAGCATTAACCGAACCCAGAAGGTTTTTCAATGTTAATTTATTGTAAAAAAAGTATATCCCTGGAAAAATCACACATATTGATCTAATCCCAAAGTAAGCAAAATAATTTGCTTATGTCATAGGTGCTAACTGTTAACCAACGATATTATACATAGAAATATATGTATAAATACCAAAATACGTTTAATAAACACCCAGACTCAGAAATGCGAACGTCTATGTTCATCACACAATCGTCTGCCCTCGTCGGGATTCGTCCTCGCTATTCGTCGACGTGGTTAGGCAACTACGCTCACCATTCGGACAGAGAGACGGTCCAAGTAACGGTATTTAAGGTGTCTTAAAGCTTTATATATTACAGAACCCTAATGTTATTGCGATAAAATTTTAATTTTAAGAGTTGCCCACACGGACGGTGTCGCTGGCAGCAGGTATCAGTAGTAGAGTAGGTACTCAAGGTACTAATAATTGTTTCTCACGTGATAAGTTTACATTAAATGAAACGCACTTTTCGTATCAGCTAATTGTTATCATAGCTGATTCACAGAAATCCTACTTTGTCATTATCGTTCACAATATTCCTGTTGACTGCGTAGTTGTGTTGGGTGGAATAATAAACAATAGAAGCTAGTAAGTATAATATTATTATACAAATAACTTATCTCTACCAAGAGCGTGGCTACCGCTGCATCAGCCGTATCAATGATATGGGGCCCTTTGGCTACAGGGCCTCGGTTTGCGTAAACAATACAGTTGAATTACATCGCAGTTTGGTAAAGACATTACGACAAAATTTAATATGGGATCACATCAGGGCAAGCTACGCCACTGATCTCTTCTTCTTTTTCTTCTTTTCAGCTTATGGAAGTCCACTGTTGGACATAGGCCTCCTCCATGATTTTCCATCGCGGCCGGTCTGCTTGCATCCATCGGCGGCCCGCCACTTTTACAATGTCGTCCGACCATCTTGTAGGGGGC
>DVZN01000891.1:0-11371 GCA_018237365.1 Caria ino melicerta
GAAAGAAAATCCAGTGTGCTGCGACCGTTGTTCCCTAGGAGCTTTCCAGCTTCAACAAGTTCACAGATTCGCGGAACCAGCAAATTAAGGACTTTCTGTATTTAGTTATACTATGTCGTCATGAAAACATCATGCATGCACACACACAAGTAGGGAACATGCTTCTATGAGCTGTGTGGTTGCTTGGCTCCCCCAATAATGGGTACCTCTATCCTTCACAAAACTTCCAACTTTGAAAACTAACATGCAATCTAATAACAAAATAATATTTCTATATAAAAAAATCACACCACACAAACACGTTACTAATATATTAACAAAAAACTATTAGAAACTTTACCTCATTTTTAAGACAGATTCTTGTGATCTAAAAATGTTATTTTTAGCGCCTGTTTTCAAAGGAATAACGTATAGCTTTATAATGTTGCGTGACATTATAATTATATTATATACACAAATATATAAAATTAGAGTGTCTGTTTGTAATATTAAAAAGCCGCTTTTTACGAAATGCATAATATACATACATTGTACATATACCCAAATAACATCTTTTTACAATTTTGGCCTAACTGTTTATACGAGCTGAGCCGATTTTGATGGAACTTTCGCTGGTAGATAGCTTATGTAATAAGGATGTTTTATATTCGAAAAATAATTAGAGTTCCGTGCAAAAAAATATAAAATATATTTAAAGACCCACGTGAACGACCCAAGTCGCGCGTTTCAGCTAATCCTTTGTATGATAGTTTATCTATCTTTCATATGTGGTGGTGTGGTCCAGGCACCTTTGAAGAGAAGACCATCAACCGAATAGGCAGCCAGGCAGCGCGTAAAGGCAAGCATAGGTTTACTGTTACTAACACCGTGACCTTTATCTAGGTCAGTCTTTCCCAAAGTGGGCGATAACGCCCCCTTGTGGGCGCTGCAGGTCTCAAGGGGGGCGGTAAGAGACCCAGAAAGAAAATAAAGAAAATGGGGGCGTTGTGTAGAGGGGGGGGCGTGATTTGTTATTTTATTTAGCTAGGAGTTTTTTTAAATAGGTGGAAAAATGGGGGCGCTAAAAAAATATTTATTCTTAAAGTGGGCAGTAGACAAAATAAGTTTGGGAACCACTGATCTAGGTGGTAGAGTTTCGCAACGACTCGTGCGAATTTGTACCACCGCCTTGCCTATTCCTGTCGCCATAACGTCCTTGCTTGCCGTTGACGTGTTTCGGTTGGGAGGGTAAGGTGGTTGGAAAACCTACTTTTACACGAGGGTTAATATACTAGCCTCAGGTTGGCAACGCATCATTATCATTTGATATCTATTATAGACGATGTTTTTTTTACTAGCTTCGTCTACGAATTTAAATCTGAATTTAAAATTCATCTGCTTGTTTCCCTTTCGATATTATAAAAAAGATATAAATAATACATTTTCCTGCTTTTGATCGGTAATGTAAAAAAAATTATTAATCGTTTGAATAATTTAAAATGACATTATTGTCGTGAAATGATTCACAAATCCCAAAATGGAACAATCTCACCAAGTGCTAGCATTACTGCGTGACAGAAAAACCACTTTAAAATTAGAATCGGTGAACAGTGAAAGTGTTTTAGTTTTCATTTTTCAAACCAGTGAACAGTGAACATGTTTTAGAGTTGACTAAATAAAGCAGACGTAACGCTTATAGTTATCAATTGAAGAATGTGTTTTCACAAAATTCTATCGTAAAATGTTATAAAGACCGCAAAATATGTATAAACAACGAGGAAGAATTAATTTAAATTAAATATCGTCACGCCCATATATCCTCGAAAGGGTAGGCAGAGGTACATACTAGTATGCACTCACGATTAGCCGACGATGTTAGGTCCCATGATGTGACGGGTGGCAAGTCCGTCGCCAATCGGGCACAAATACCAGGCCACGTTAGTTTTTTAGAAAAACTGAAAAAACTCATACTTAAAACAAGTTGCCTGACCCGGGAATCGAACCTGGGACCTCTCGCGTCAATGTCGATCACCGAATCATTCAACCACAGAGGCGATAAATAAATTCTTCAATTTAAATATAATTAATATCTTCACATCGCCTCTATGGTCGAGTGGTGTCGTTGTCAGACTTTGACGCGAGAGGGCCCGGGTTCGATCCGCGGGTTGAGCAACTTGTTCTATTCATTTATTCTAAAAATATAACAAATACAGTCTGCAATAAAGATCTCAATGCAGATGGTTAAATGTATCTGTATATATCTACCCGAATATAAAGTATTGTAATATTTATGAAAAACTCAATAAATAAATAAATATACACGACCAAATTGTAGTGCATACTAGTATTTACCTCTGCCTACAATTTCGAAGAAATATGGGCCTGACTATATTTCTTAAATATAATTTATATTAAATAGAATAGGGATGACTCATAAAATACTGTTACAAAAACATCGACTAAGTTCATTCGACGTAATCGATTAAGTATAAGAGCGATAGATTCGACGGATGACTAGCATGGCGCTATGGTGTGGCTTGCACATCGGCCGGAACGCTGGAGGTGTGGGTTCGCTCCTCACTGACGCCGCACAATTTTTCGCTCTTAGTATTTTTTTTATTTTTACGTTTAAACACTCATAAAAAGATTATCGACTCAGTGCTTGAACATTTGATTGGATCTTTAAGTTTACATATACATACATATCTTCACGTCAAGTCCCTTACGGGGTAAGCAGAGAGTATAGAGTGCCACGTGTTACGACTCCTACTTGTCTAGCTTCCTCCACATTCATTATTTATAATTTCAAATGACATAATATAAATTATATGAATTATGTTACACAAAGAGCCGACGACACAGTTATCGTGATATTTTATGTATCGTATTTATTATTTTTAACACATTCTATATTACAGGTAAGCGTGTTAAATCTACTTTATTTTAGTTTCGAATTTAGTGATCAATACTCACGGTGACATAATAATGTCCTTCTCCAGACCCCTCCTCAAAGTCGATCGGCGTACCAGAGTCGCCACTGCTCAGGGAACTCTCTGA
Source organism: Caria ino melicerta (assembly GCA_018237365.1). NCBI lineage: Eukaryota > Metazoa > Arthropoda > Insecta > Lepidoptera > Riodinidae > Caria > Caria ino. Next base: position 3,037 of record DVZN01000891.1, read on the forward strand.
ACCGCGTCTAGTAAGCTGCTTGTGCCACGGGGTCGGATTAATGTGCATGGATGATCCATTGTCGGTAAGAGGTTAATGTTGAGAGTGACGTATCGTCAGAAATTATCACAGAGGATGGAAGTATGGAAGTCCACGATGCGTTAATTAGGAATGATGCATCCATTATGGTAGGGGGAGAAAAAACAAAAAAGTCAAATTAGAACATAATCCAAACATGCTTTTAGTGCGGTTTTTGAATATCTCATTACTTTAATGAAATGTGTACCCAAATGTATTATTATTTAGTCAATGATGATTGATTTAAAAAAAAAACGTCATAGTATTATTTGTATGTATCAATAGTTTAAGAGTTCATCAAGTAATATATTAAACTAAAATATAAACATTTACAAATTAAAACGTTTATTTACGTATATTATAATAGCTGATATACTCTAGCTAAAACTCCGTAGTTTGAAATTGAACTATTAAACCCTCTAAATTAAATGTTCTATATTATGCAATTTTTTTAAACCATTAATTTAAACAACAAAGGACTAAGGACAACTTGATAAAAAATTGTATGTTGCATTAATTATAAAAACAAATATCCTAAGCGTTTTATCTTTTTAACATGAAAAATTTTATCTTGTAGGTTTAAAAAATTAAGAATAACATATTTAATATTGCTTACCGTCGCCGCTTGATGAAACTGAGTAATTGATATTTATCGTAATAAAACACTTGTACTTGTACACTACTGTATTGTGTACTAGTTAGCAATTAAATTAAATGAAATAATAAATATGTTATTATTTCATTTAATTTGATTGACTAGCAATCAAATTAAATGAAATAAGTTTCATTTTACTAACTAAACGAAAACGAACTAAAAGAAACAAGTATAAGTGTTGCGATAAGAGTGAAATAAACAAAATAAAGACTAGCAACATTGATATTTACCAATATTTATTGTTAATAATTTTAAAAAATATAAAAATATTTAATTCCTATGCTAATAAAATGAGCCATGTTTACTTTTCGACAACTGCACTAAAATATTCCGTGAGCTCTTAAACTAGCAATACAAAATTCAAAAACCGCTGAAGGAGAAATAAAAAAAACATTCAAAAGGTATGACTGGTAAAACTCAAACCAACATGCCACATGTTTATGGATGGGCTTTACAGTGATAAAGAGGATATTTTACCTGATCGCCCGTTGTCACTGTCGTTTTGACCTCCTGCGTCAAAACCCTCTGTTCTTGCCTTGTAGCTGAAGTAGTGAGGGTTTGCGCGACAGTCTTTTCTTCCATTTGCTGCGTCTTCGCTTTTGTGTCCAGATCATGGTGTGTCGTAGCTGTCCGTGTCGTCACTGCGCGCGCTGTCACGTACGGACTCTTCCCTTCCATCGGTTCTAAGCTTTCCGCCTAATTAAAGGTTAGGGACATGCAATCACTATATACACGATAAAAAAAATTAGCTAACAATTATGTTACTGCTAAGCTTTCAAGCTTGAGACACACTTTTAAAATAAAAGAAAATAAAACGACATTTAAAGGGAGGCGTCTTGTGTGCCTTTTACAAAAATAATTAAAAAAACGAACCTTATTTGTATGGGTTGAGAAGGTCACCTCTCCGGTGCCGAGGTTTTCAACTTCTTGCTCGACGTTGTGCGTCACACCCTCATCATTCTTTGTAAGAAGCTGTTTAGTAGTTGTTTTGACTACCACTGGAGGTGTAGGAGTCTTTTTGGCACGCTGTGAAATAGGGATCTTTGAGGATGGGGGGGTTGAAGACACGTAGCCTTGATGTCTAATGTGCTCACTTGTTGTGTATTCTGTGAAAGTTTTCGGTTCATCCCCTCTCGCTGGACTTTCGCCTTTGCCAAACGTTGAGAATTTGTGAGTATTTACAGTTTGAATATCAATATTGGCTGGAAGATCTTGAGTCTCTTTCTCTATAGTGTAGTTGCCACTCTTATCTTCGAAATGTGACGGATCAATTTGTGAATAGTGTAGAATCAATTGTCCAGTAACTGGGTCTCTTACAGCAGTGCTAGGATCTATGTCGCCAGTGTCAGGGTCGATATCACCATATTCAGTCTTAATTCTACCAGTAACAGGGTCTATTTTTCCGGATAATGTCATTGTTTGCGTGACTGTAGTACGTGCGCCTTTAAGTCTGGGGTCATCTGGATCAACGTCAATAGTTTCTCCAGTAATGGGATCAATAATTTGGTAAACATAAACGGTTTTGGTTGTAATAATTCTTCCAGTTGTCTCGTCAATCGTACATTCTTTGGGATCGATTTCCTTGACTCGACCTTTGTCATCCTTTTGGGTGATTATATATATTTTAATTATAATAAGCTTGCCAGTTTTCGGATCAATTTTGCCGAGTTTCGTGTAGATTTCTCCACTGCCAGGGTCGACTTGAGAAGCGGAATATAAAGGTTGGTTATCTTGATCGACTTCTCCCGTTGCTGTGTAAATTTGTCCGTTGACTGGATCAACTTTAATGAGGGCTTTGTCAATATCAGTTGCTCTAGAAATTGTACCAGTCTTGGGATCCAAACGACCATAAACAGTAATAATATATCCAGTATTTGGATCAACTTGTCCAGCAGTATATAAAACTTCTCCTGTTTGTGGGTCCTTGGGACCGGCAATCCAAATTTGGTTTGTTTTTGGATCCACTTTAACGTTTTTAGGTTCATTTGAAACAATTTGTTTGCCCGATACTGGGTCGATTTTGGTTTGAATTATTCTCAAACACATTAGTCTGCCAATATCTTTGTCAGGTTTACCGGATTTAGGGTTGACTTGTCCACTACGCAACAAGAATTGACCAGTGACAGGATCAACTTTGAGATCTTTACTTTCGAATTTGCCAGTCTTAGGATCGTTATAGGTAACTGTTCCTTTAACTAAGTCAATCTGCCCATATTTCGTATCAATTTTATTATTATCAGGATTAAGTTGACCAGTACTGCTTTCAATAAGTGAATTCTTTGGTTCGATAATACCTTTCTTGTTATCTAGCTTACCAACGAATGTAGTCACTTCAACTACTGGATCTATGTGGCTTCCTACGACCAAAATTTGACCTAGCTTAGGGTCAATAACGCCTGTCTTAGGATTCGTTACTCCAATAACAGTTATTTGTCCATTGTTTTCATCAATGTTAATAGATTTTGTATCTGTACCAGTAATATCAGTTACGAACATCACACCATTAGTAGGATCAATGACTCCGTATTTCGTTGAAATGTTTCCAGTTTCAGCATCAACCTTTCCTTTTGTGTGTTCTACAACACCTTTTTCAATATCCACTTTACCAGTATTAGCGTCAACGGGTCCTGTGATAGCTGTAATCTCTACGACAGGGTCATCTTGTTTGGCTATGCTTACAATCATTCCTAAGTTAGAATCAATCTTTCCAGTTTTGGGGTCCACAGCACCAGAGTTAATGAATATTTGTCCTGTTTCATTAAGAATAAGCCCATCTTTAGTTTGCTTCTGACCTGCAGAATCAGTCAAGACCATGCTTCCTTTCTTTGAATTAAGAACTCCATATTTAGTTTCAATAAGACCATTAGGATCTAGAACGCCAGTAAGATGTTCAACCTCGGCTGTATGGAAATCAGGTTTTCTAGTTTTTGGATCTATTCTAGTAAATATGACCATAATCTTAACTATCTTCTTTCTTGGCGGTTCGGGTGGTGCGGTGGTAGGCTTAGTTGGAGACATTGCTCGCACTGTTGTTATTGGTGATGCTTTTTGTGTTTGAGCGGCTATGGGTGCCGAAGTTCGTACAGGTGACTGTAGTGGAGTCTGTACCGGAGTAGATGTTGGAGTTTTAACAGGTAAAGGAATTTGTTTGGTTGGTGTGACGCTAGATCGCTGTGATATTGCTGGTTTTGCAAGAACATTCTTTTTATCGACAATAATAAGCTGCTGGGCAAATGTAGGATCCACCTTACCTGTCTTAGGGTCTACTACCGATGATGTAACTATAATATTTCCTGTTTTAGGATCAACTTCTGCTTGTTTTAATTCTTGCTTGCCAGTAACAGGGTCTTTGTAAAGTATTTGACCTGATTTGGGATCAATAATACCAAAGTCTGTATGAATCTTTCCATCTTCCGCGCTAACGTATCCTTTAGAAGCATCAATATTTCCAGCACCTGCATCGACAGTTTTTGATTTAGGATCAAATTTACTTGTGATTATTACAAGGCGAATTTCTCCTTTGGAATGTGGTTTTGGATGTGCTACAACAGGTTTGTTAACAATACTATATTGTTGCGCAAGCGTCGGATCCACGTTACCTGTCTTTGGATCTACAACCTGTGAGGTAATTAACATATGACCAGTGCTTGGATCAACGTGAGATTTCTTTATTTCTTGCTTACCCGTCTTAGGATCAGTTACTGAGATTTCTCCAGTAGTGGGATCAATTGATCCGAGTTCAGTACGTATCTTGCCATCAGGACCCACAGTCCCTGTAACTGTATCGACTTGAACCGCGTTGGGATCCAATTTCTTTGTTTTGGGATCATATTTAGTCGTAATAATAACAAGACGACTTTCTCTTTCAAGTGGTTTGCCGTCTTTATCGACAATACTAAGTTGTTGAGCAAGAGATGGATCAACCTTTCCTGTTTTTGGATCGACTACTCCTGTTGCGAGGATAAGATGCCCCGTCTTAGGGTCGGCAACAGCGTGTTTTATGTCAACATTGCCTGTGACTGGATCTTGTTGCTCAATTTTGCCAGTCTTTGGATCAACTACACCGAAGTTTGTGTGAACTCTTCCGTCGGCCGCAACAATACCACGGGAAATTTCAACATGTCCATTAGGGTTGTCAAGTCTCTTGTATTTAGTATCATATTTATTAGTTATAATAACAAGTTGTACTTCTTTGCCAGGAATTGAAGCGAAAGTGTCTTTTGGTTTGTTAACGACGGTATATTGTTGTCCTAATGAAGGATCTACTTGTCTTGTTACAGGATCTACAACTCCAGAGGTAAGTAATAAATTACCCGTCTTAGGATCAACAGAAGTTTTCTTAACTTCTTGTTTTCCTGTTATTGGATCTGTAATTGTTATTTGACCATTAGTAGGGTCAATAATACCAAATTCTGTATGAACTTTGTCATCATCATCTAAAGTACCAGGCAGTGTATTGACGTGAGCGTTAGAGATGTCCAATTTCTTGTGTTTTGGATCATACTTAGAAGTAATAATAACCAAATTCACATGCCTTTCTGGTATGCCTTTAGGAGCATCTTTATCAACGATAGCTAGCTGCTGAGCATAAGATGAATCTACTTTACCTGTCTTAGGATCAATAACACCTTGGGTAATAAGGAAAGTTCCACTCTTCATATCAATAGCAGCTGGCTTAGATTCCCTTTTGCCCGTTTTGGGATCTGTATAATAAATTTTACCTGCAGATTGATCCAATATTCCAAAGTTACTATGGACTTTTCCATCTTTATCACTTAAGATGGCTTGAGAAGTCTCAACGAAACCGTTAGGGTTTTCCAATTTCTTATTTTTAGAGTCATATTTTCCAGTAACTGCAACTACTTGTACTTCTCGTCCTGGCACTGTCGCGAAGGTCGTGGTTGGTTTATCTACGATACTATATTGCTGGCCCAATGTTGTGTCAAGTTGCCCGGTTCTTGGGTCAACAACCCCAGAAAGCAAAAGAATATTGCCAGTTTTAAGATCAACTTTAGCATGTTTAACTTCTTGTTTACCAGTTTTTGGATCAGTGACTTGTATATCTCCACTTCTTGGATCTATAATACCATATTCAGTATAAATCTTGCCATCGGTACCACTAAGCACACCTTTAATTGAATCCACGTGCGCAAATGATGGATCTAACTTTTTGTTTTTCAAGTCATATTTGCTTGTGATAACTATTAATCTTACTTCCCTGTTTGCTTTTGTAGCATTTTTCTCAACAATACTAAATTGTTGTCCTAATGAAGAATCAACTTTTCCAGATTTCGGGTCAGCCACACCGGTTGTGACTAGTAGATTGCCTGTTTTTTGATCAACGTATGCTTGTTTTGGATCTTGTTTTCCTGTTTTGGGATCAACATAATTGATTTTACCATTTTTGGGATCAATAACACCATAATTAGACGACACAGTGCCATCAGGAGCAACGACAGCCTTGGAGACATCAACGTGCCCATGAGCTGCATCCAATTTCTTGTGTTTTCCATCATATTTACCAGTGATGACCACCAATTTAACTTCACGGCCAGGTTTAGCACCAACTTTATCTTCTGAAGTTTTCACGAAACAATATTGCTGAGCCAGTGTTGGATCAATTTTGCCTGTTTTTGGATCTATTACGCCGGAAGTAAAAAGTATATGCCCGGTTTTAGAGTCAACATGGCCAGTCTTTACTTCCTGCTTTCCTGTTACTGGATCTGTATAACTAACTTCACCAGATTTTGTACTTATTAACTCTTTTTCTGTTTGTATTTTTCCATTTGAACTATTCAGTGATCCTTTAGTAACAAGTACAGTACAATTAGCATCATCAAGTTTTTTCGTTTTTGGATTTAATCGACCAGTTATTATAACAACATTGATTTCATTATCATCTTTGGGCGCTACCACTGGAGCTATCGCAACTGGAGTTTGATGATGTGCCCGTTCTGCATCTAATAATGCAAGTGTAGGATCTATGACATTTGCTTTTGGAGTTTTGGCTTGTTCCTTCAAAGCTGCTGATTGTACATAATCAATGCCCGGTGTTTTGAGTTTACTTAAATCTTCTGGTGTCTTACGCTTCTCAGCACTCTCAGCAACCTTCTTATCTTCTCCAGGAGCATAGTTAAAAGCAAGGCCAGCCTTCCTCGTACCAGGACTCTGGCTTTCATCCAAAGCACGCTGTTTCTCGTCATTGATGGGTTCTCTTTCATAGCTAAATGCGCCTTTCGTTAATGGTTTTCGAGTAGGACTCTTTTCTGTATCCGTATATTCGTAAGGTTTAGTGAAGCTAGGTTTTTCATCTCCTTTAACAGGACTCTTATCAACAGAGCTATCGAGGTTAGAGCTATCACTGAGGGATTCGAGCACAGGAGTTTTAGCTTTAGTTTCTTTTATTTTGTCTTTAGGGGATTTATCCCTTGAAGATCTCTCTTTTGGAGATTTCTCCTTGGGTGATTTATCTTTTTTGGGTGATTTAGGCGATTTTTCTTTGGGTGATTTCTCCTCTTTGGGTGACTTCTCTTTCTTGCCGCCAAACAGCGCAAAGCCTCCCTGATTGGGGAAGAGGGATTAAAAATAAAATAAGAAAATTATACAAAATCATATTTTAAAAGTATTGGTGTAACATAATGCTTTGTAATTGCAAATTTAAAGTCCGACTGACAACATACAGTGCAAAATGAACATATAAAATGCACATGCTATGCTCTAACATGTAGTATTTACATTAAGATTGTATACACAAAAATCTACTTTGAAGATTTAATATTGAAAATCTACCATACTTCATTGAATGTGTAAGTATTTGAAAATGCTTACTTTTGATTTCTTAGGCGTGTCCACATTGTTTGTGATACCTGGTTCGCTTGACGTATCAGTACCTGAAAAAACAGCAAAAAAATTTATTTATAATAACCAAACGGATGGGGTGCAAGACGTGCTAGAAGATGGGATGGCGTCCTCAAAGCTCTTCAATCTATAGTATGTTATCTAACGTCAGTGGTTGCCATTGACGTGTTTGGTTTAGAGGATAAGATAAACTTAGTTATTCATTAGAATTAAAATTCCTGCCTCAGTTTGGGAGCGCTCTGGCAATATGTTTTGTCTCATCTACTTGTTTACCTTCCAACATTATAAGAAAGTCTCGATAGTGGTGTTGTCTCACATAGATGTTAAGCATCATGTGTAAGTCTACTGAATATTCTTCCCTTTGAAATCGTCAGTCCATTGTTAGGGTTCGACCACATCTTCTATTCATTCCACATCTTTTATCCATAGTTCTATTATTTTCTGTCGCACAAAACCACCATTTGCTGGAGCGAGAAAGCAATGTGTAAGCGTGCTTAAGCATCCTGGCGACAAACGGCTACGGAAGGATAGGACCGGAGAAAAGATAACGTCGTGCTGACATATGTGGTTCGTCCCGTAAGCCTTGTGCAAAACTTATAAATACCTAATCGGTTAAGTTTTTCAAGCGTAACCTCCGCTTTAAGGAATTAGTCGACGTAATCGATAAAAAGAATAAAAACGATAATTTCGACGGGTGCTGGCCACAGCGCCTTGGTGTAGTGGTCTAGCACAACAGCCCGGTACGCTGGAGATGTGGGTTCAATT
>DVZN01000892.1:0-11367 GCA_018237365.1 Caria ino melicerta
GTCCCCACCCATCTCCATTCCACACCACACTAACTACCCCCACCACGCCCCATTCTGTTCTGTTTTTGCCTTTTCCGTTTGATCTGTTCAGTTCTGGACGAAAGATAGCAAGTAGTATGTGCTCATTATTGTACATTAATCGTTATGCTTTAATTCGTACTTGAAGAAGCGGATACTCAATAAAAACAAAATAATATTGGTCAGTATAAATATATAGGTCAATATAACTTGTACCATACTTTGTACCATAGGAATCCCTTTGGAAGCCAGAACGCAACGATCACATGCACTATATATGAGTAGCTGATGTAAAAAAAATATTAAAAATTGTAACGCAGTAAAATTGCAAAACAAAATCCCGATTACGAACCTTCTTTTTATAGGAATACCTCAAAAACGTACCACTTGAAACAAAGAAAGAATTCGGAAAATTATTTCACAACTGGCGGAGTAAAAACTTTATTTTAACGGAGTAAAAAGATTATTTTGACTTTGATTTTGAAAGAACTACACGAAGGATGTTGCCAGTGACAGCTAGCTTTTAATCGTTTCTCTTGATCTCTATAACGAAAAAAAATGATTTGAAGCCAGCTTTTTTTGCAGTTTTACCACTGCCAAATGACATACTCTATAATCGTTTTTAAATTATTTTATTTTTTTAAATTTATTTACTATTTTTATAATTTATTATAATTATTATTTTTATAATTCGTTCACTGCATATAATCGTTTATCCCCTATGTCCTCTGCAACAAGTTTATAATTACAATACGAGGTACACAATATAACTTAAACATTAATATGAAGTAATATATCATCTTACTCAAAGTAATAAAACGAAAGTTCCTAACGACTAATGTACGATTGTTTATTTATAGTATTTTTTATTAAAATTACTGAATATTTTTTTACAATAAGAATTAAGAAAATAAATCTGGTAAAGAGACAGACTCGTCTTTGAAGCGTTCCGTATCAACGAAAATTATATACATAGAAAAAAATTTCTACATCTCATAGGTATAACATGAAATTAGGTCCCGCTTAGGTCCCGGGTTCAATTCCCAGGTCGGGCAACTTTTCGTAAAATGTTTTTCAGATTATTCTGAGTAAGCATGACATTTCCCGGGATTGGTATGTGCCTGAAGTGGCGATAGGCTTGCTACCTATTACATCATGAGCCCTAGTACCTTGGCTAATCATGGGTGTTCTAGTATATCTACTGGACTTACGACTCGTGGAGATACTAGCACACCCCTGCCTACCCCTTCGAGGATAATAGGCGTAAAGGTACTTTTTACCTATATTTAATTACTACAGCTGTAGTTTTTTACAACTTCTCCCTCCGTTGTTCACAAATCAGAGTTTTTGTACTTTTTACCACCTTAGAAGCAATTATCTCAAAAATTACTGGCATAATAAAAAAACTTTCTTAGAAACCTAATTAATAGAAGCAGACATTACTTTTCGAAAATGAATTTTTGGCGGGATATTGTAAACCATTGTATTTTATTTTGTTTCTTAGAAACCTCCAAGTTAAGTGCCATCCGAGTTTGTTACCCTTCTGAGGTATGCCATTATTACTTTGGTCTTCTGGTGTTAATCCTTTTAAGTCAGTATTACTTTGGTCTTCTGGTGTTAATGCTTTTATGCCAGTATTACTTTGGTCTTCTGGTGTTGATCCTTTCGGCGGGTAGAGATAACGGGATCTACAAAGGTGACCGCTTCTCCGTAAAGGTATTGACGGATGCCCACTATATCTATGACCCTATCTTTTTCTATATCATATCGGGGTCGGCAAACCAATCTAGGGAATTTGACACGGACGACAATTTTACACAGAGCGACTGCCATCTGACCTCTGTAACCCAGAAGGGAAACCAGCCCTAATCCTAGATTAGGGCAAATTCAAATACACAAATCCGCGTATTCTTAGGATGTTTTCTTCCACCATAAGATCACTCAGAATATAAATAACTTAGAAAAAGTCATTAGTATATGGCGGAGTTCGAACCTGTATAACCAGAATGAAAGGTGGTAGCGCTAAGACATGAGTAAAATTAATTACTCTTTGGTGCTAATAACCATAAGACTACCGAGACTAACCTACACCATAAGGGTGCCGTGTAGGTATATTCGCCGCCTGCCTATTCTAGTAGGCGGTTAAAGTGGAAACCGCGCTAGCACTAGAGCCAGCGCTCTGGCTTCGATAGACGTTTGGCACAATGTGAGCGTTTACTTGACGTCTTATGTCTTATTTTGGTAGCACTCAGATATCAGCTAGCTTTATACATAAACTTGCGTTTTGTGAGGGAGTGAGAATTCTGTACGTTAGTAATATATATGTCTATGCTCTGATCGGCATCTAAACATTTTTGTGCGGAACCGTTTGTCCAATCCGAAATTGAAACTCACACTTGGCTGTATCATAACTATCTGGCAACACAGATAACAAAATAGCGTAGTGTTTTATTTCGTATTTAATCGTCGGCTGAAATATAGTTTCTGTTGTAACTTTAATTAATAAATCAATCAATCATATTCATTTTAATTCAAATAAAAAATCTGAGTTACGGCCTCATGCATAAACATTTTAGGCAGGCGTATTCTGGTAAATTAATCCTTTACATAGGTAAGTTTTATTATCTATACAAAAAAAAAATTGAAGTGTCAGATTAGTTAGTTAGATTGTATTATTAAAATAAGCGGTTTTTTAATAAATGCATATGTATGTATACACGGTACATATACCAAAATAACATTTTTTTACAATTTCTGTCTGTCTGTTTATTCCGGGTGATCTCTAGTACGGCTGGACCGATTTTGACGAAAGTTACACTTGCAGATATTACTAGAAGTAACATAGGATACTTATTTTCCGAATTTATTTTCGAAACATAATTAGGGTTCCATGCAAAAAAAAAATTAAATACCCACGCCGACAAAGATGCGGGTTTCAACTACTTTCTTTATTTTCTTTTTAAGTTGACCATTTTTATGAGCCTTCACGGTCCCAATGCTGGGCAATGTCCTCTCTTCCCCTGATCAACTCATTGTGGTCCAGAGACGGAGAAACGGAGACTCTTGATACCATCCTCGGATGATGCACGGCTGATTTGTTAGTAGAATGTCAACTTAGATCTCCCCAGGTACCTACAGCCATCCAGATTCGCATTGGATATCTGTTTTATTAATCGTTTAAACAAAAAGAATCAAAAGTGTACCCTTGCAAACAAAAAAATAATTTAAAAATCGATCCACAAAATTCAAAAATAGAAGCACCTCATTTTTTAAATTGGTAAAAACACAACGATTTTAAATTTGGATAATGTAATATTAAAAGAGTTATCAAAATGAGCAACGATTTTTTTTATAAACTTAGAGTTTTTCAATTACAAACAAACAAACATTTTGCATTTTTAACATTAGTATAGATAATGTTATCATCCAGACTTCCGCAATTTGGCGCAGTCGTATGTTACCAGTAACTTATATATGTTACCAGTAACTTAAATATTCTAAGTTCCCCATTTTTCAGGTAGTGGTACCAATCCGAGCGAGCCATTACCATCTAGTTATAGGTCACGGTGTGATTGACAGTAAACCTATGTTTGTCTTTTTCGAGCTGCCTGCGATGTAGGCAGTTTGTCTATTCTTCCAAGCAGCCTAAACTAATATTAAGAAAATCTGATAATACAATTGATTGCCAACCTTATAAATCTTTTATTTCTTTTGTAATTATGCTAATAATCAATATAATATACTTTTAAGTATGAAATAGGTATTCACAAAAAAAGCATCAATAAGTTCTCACTTTAAAGTGACAGAAATACAATGTGAATCTGTATGGCTTTAGATACCCGGGAAGACCTTCAGAATCAGGGCGACCGTGGAAGCCGTAAAAAAATTAAAATTTTAATGATAAATATTATATCCATTATTATTATTATATCCCTCATCTAGTTCTAAATCAAAATATTTATTATGAACAAGCGACCCGTCCCGGTTTTGCACGGGCGCAAAACTGATAGTAAATACTACAGAATATCTCTCACAGACGTCACATTAGAAACCTCTAAAATTATCAGTCTTTTTCTATTATTTTATGCATGTATTATACATATAAAACTTATTCTTGAATCACTGTATCTACTAAAAAATCGCATCAAAATCCGTTGCGTAATTTTAAAGATCTAAGCATACATAGGGACATAGGGACAGAAAAAGCTACTTGTTTTATACTATATAGTAATGTGATAGTGTGCGTGTAATTGTTCATTCAATATACATAATAAAATTATAAAGAAATGTTTTAGCGCAAATATAAATGGAGTATTTGATAGACTTATATGTCTAGCGTTCCGAAAGGGACAACTTATGGTGTATGTCCTTTCTTAGGATAACACTCCTTTCATGTGTATATTTATACATATTATGAATTAAATAGTAAATTAAAAATTATATTCGGCAGTCAGCTGTGTAATGTGTTATGTTCTGTGCTCTCCTTATTCTTGTGTAAATTAAAATGAACACATTCAGCTGTCTATATCATACTGCCTTTACGGGCGGAAATAATTATTTATATTGTCAAAAGTGTCATAACTTGGCACTTAGTGTCCCTCGAAAAATATTTGCATACCACACTAAGACAGGATATGACGGTAACAATAAGGACTTTGCAAGCCAACTAAATTGAGCGTGAAAAGGCAATATAACGTTCTATATTACATTTTTAATAGAGTTTTTTTTTAGTTTAGTTACGTAAGTATACTTTTAATGTTTCGAATTATTATACGATTTTCCTTTCTTGATGTAATTCCTATGTTTTACTCTGAAATCCTTGTTGTTGACGGTACAAATCCATACTGCGCTGTGAGTTGAGGCAAGCGCATGCCCATTCATAGTTGGTTCAACAACTAAATTCCTATATTCATGCTAATAAAATATTGTCATTTTATTTCCTACGGTTGAGATGTTTTTATTATATAAATATAATACATATATTGACCGTCTTGCTGGCCGAGTGGTAGCGTAGTTGCGTTATCGCGTCGACAAGTAGCGAGGCTTGGGTTCAGTTCCCGACGGGGTAGGCGTTTGTGTGATGAACAAAGGTTTTCGCATTTCAAGGTCTGGGTGTTTATTAAATGTATTCTGGTATTTATATATGTATTTCTATTTATATATCGTTGACTAACACCCTTATCACAAGCAAATAATTTGCTGACTTCGGGGTTAGATCAATATGTGTGATTTGTCCAGGGATATTTATTTATGTTTATATAAATACGTATGTCACCATCAAAGAAACAGGCATCAGCACTAAAGTTAAAAAAACGTCACAGATAACCTCAAAGCTGCCATCAACTTCAAATTTGCTTTTTTGTTTAGTCTGAATGAAACAAAAATAAATAGAGTAATAAAAAATATTGACGCAATACGAAAAAGAAGTTCGAACTCTCATTCGAAGGTAAAATATAAATAACACTTTTATTATAAACGTCAAGCTTTGTGACCTATTTTTGTACAATAGTTTAATTCAGTTTTCTTAACGTGGGTAAATTTGGCCGAGATATGACAACACAATTAGTACGAACAGAGATTAGCCGCAGAACGGTTGATTTTGCTCAAAATGTGTTTTAAATCAAAAAAATATCACGAAAATTTATGAAACAACTAATAGAAAAATCATAAATAAATCATGATTAAAAAGTTATAACAGACAATGTGAATGTATAGTTGTGTTTTTATCATTTCGTGACAATGGTTGGTAAGGATTAGATTAAAAAAAACTACCGGAAATTAAAAGAAACAAACGCAAATATTTAAACATTCGAATGATTTATATTTTTTTTATTTTCTCATATAGCAATATGTCAAGGAAAAATACATAAAGCCTTAAATTTTAACCTGCATAGCCTCAGCGTCGTACAAAATCAATAATGTCTGCGCAGATCGTATTCCTACATGTTACTCAGTATATTTTCCTCTATGAAGCATTATAAAAAGTGTTTATTGTGACGTAACATTAACTATATAACAAAATTTAATTCTATTTAGAAAAGTTTTATTAAAAAGGTAACTAGCTACTACAAAGTTTAACGCTATCAGTGAGCAAAAAGTTTTCATCCTTTAACAAATATTCCCGCCAACACATTTGAGGTTATTTTTGATTTTATAATTAAATTAGATTATTAATTTATATCAAAATACGAACAATAAGAAACAGGTTTTATTTGATAGTTTAAAAAAGTTTTATAAAATGAACAATAAAAAAATATAATACTTTTTTTTACTTAATTCGATATTAATCTGGAAATAAAATACTGTTTTATTCAATTAAGTTTATTTCCAATGGCAATAATTGACGACATCAAAAAAATAATAGTTTCAAATTAATATTTATTAATTTTAGAATGTTCTTTGTTAGTAAGTATAATTTATGAAAATATATTTTTAAAATTTAATTATTAATTATTTTTTGTACTTTAGACAATGTATTTACGCAACCAGCCGTTTAATCGTTTTGTTTAAATCTTTTGCCTTTAATTTTGGCAACATTAATTCATTTTGACACGTAAAAATCTACCAAATAGACAAACCGCTAATTAAGGATTACAAACAAGTTTTCCTTATGTACCTCACTTGATAATCATTTGAAATATTAGGAGAATTCCTTTACGGAGCATAGCTTCTTAAAATTATGGGCAGGGGTGAAGCTACCGATATATCAGCCGGATCAATGATACGGGGCCACTAAGCTACAGGGGCCTCGGTATGTGTAAACAATACGCTTGAGTTTCTCTGCAGTGGGGTTAAAAGGCCTCAAGGACCAGCTACGCCACTGATTATTAAGGCATTGTCAAAAACACTTTTTTTTAAATGTCCTAAAGAAGGAATGTCAAAACGAATCCTTGTTATAGCAGATATGTTAAACACTTATTTTAATTACATAACTCTTTTGGCTACTACTTAACACTTCGAAATTCCATACTGGTAGTCCAGGTTCGATTCCTGCATGTTTCATGATAAATATTTGATATATAACACCAGCGAAGACTAGACAAAATGTTAGATTTTGTAAATTTGTACGATTTTAAAAGTAGGTAGGCAATAAACAAACAACTTTACTTAACATTTATATACATAAAATTCGGTACTTAATAATAAAAACTGCTTAAAAATCTTTCCTTTGAATTATCCAAAAATGTATTTTTTTTCTTTTTTAATTGTAAAATTAGGCACTTAAACAATAATCCGTTTTATCAAACAGTGAATCTTTACGATAGTATGAATATAATCCAATTCAAAAAAGTTTAATTCTAAAATGTTTGGAAAAAGTGTTGGACAAGTGATAATTTGTAGCAAATAGACCGAGGTTGAATCAATTACGACGCTGGTAACATGTCGTCCTGACTAGGCAGACTGATGGCGTACAGCCAGTCACGCTGAGACCTTCCAAGTGAACCCTGCTACTACAAAAATACAAAATGCGTTGGATATTTCCCGTACCAGGTAAGATTTTTACATTCACATATTTTTTCATTTATCGTGTGACATGGAGATCTCAAGTTTTGAGCTTCCCTGAAGCCATTCTGACTATATTTAGTGTGGTGTACTATATGTGCGTCCTATATGGTACCACCGAGAACTAATTGTCAGTTCAGTGTTCAGTTGAATTGCCTAAAATATATTTTTATGGTTACGAGGGATGAGCATAGTCGCCTTACCACGTCGACGAATAACAAGGTTCGGATTTAATGCCAGACGAGGGTGAGTATTTGTGTGTTCACCACGCCGATGTTTGTATTTCTGAGTCTTCGTCTTTTTTCGTCAGCATAGGTCACTATAAGAACCTTCGTAGGAGTAGTCATAATTCGTTATAATCAGTCATGTCAGAGTCTTAGGCAATCATACCCAAGCTCATTTGGAAAGGCTTAATCGTGAACGCACGCAATACATATTTTTCAAACAAATCACGTAAGTAATATGTAACACGCATCTGCTGTAATAATGTTCTTTGCATCTGCTGATCCAATGAATCTACAAGTTTTTCGAAACGGGGCAAAAACTTGACAGTGGCGCCCTCACCCTTCAGTGTTTGCCTGACAAAACCTGACTGCCTGACTGTGTTACACACGCATCTAAAAAACTTGCTTTGATGCGTTCATGGTAATGTCCAAAAACTAACTGGATGTATGGAAAATACAAAAGTTTGTTTTTCAAATATGTATAAAGATTGCTTGATAAAAACTTACGAGTTTGTAGGAGAACAGGTTTTACTAAAGAGGGTTTGGCGTCCCCATAAAACTGCCGCCCGGGGCAAGTGCCCCGGTTTGACCCCATTAGATTCAATGCTGTCATCCGTCTTACGTTCGAGCTAATCCTGTTCTTTTCTTTTGACTCTCCAAACCAACACACGTCAACGACAAGCACTGACGTTATACGTCTATTACTACAGAATATCTCTCACAGACATCACATTAGAAACCTTTAAAATTATCATTGTTTCTCTATTATTTTAGACATGTGTTATATATATAGCCTTCCTCTTGATCACTCTATCTATTGAAGAAAACCGCATCAAAATCCTGTGCGTAGTTTTACAGATCTAAGTATACATAGGAACAGATAGACACGAAGCGAGTTTATTTTATACTATGTAGTGATTACATCATATCTTTGAAACAACTAAACCAATTTTTTTAAACCAATCTTTGTTTGAAGTTTTTATTTAATTCTATCACATCTTTTGTTTTATAATTTTCTCGTCTTTAGTTTAAAAGTTAGAGGGGGGAGCGCACTTTCTACCACTTCAGAAGCAAATATCTTAAAGTGTTGGCGTAATCAAAAAAATATTTTAGAAACCTCCATGCCATTTAGAAAGACCTATCCAACGACACCCCACACGGCTATTTTCTCTTGATCATTTTTTTATGTATGAGTAGGTATAACGTATACCCTTAAAAATATTTTTCAAAAATTTTTATTGCGGTTCATAGGATACGACTACATTCCAATTTTCAACTTTACGGTATCCGTTATCTCCGAATAAAATGACTGTGACAACGGACGGATAGATAGGACATGAAGAAATTAGTAAGGTTCCTTTTTTGCCATTTTGCGTGATTTAACATACGGACAGACAGATAAAAATTTTAATGTTCGTTGTTGTGCCTTTTTCGTCGCCAGTACCTATTTTTACTTTAGTCTATCTATTCATACAAGAACGTATGTATTCATACAAGAATTGCTCGTTTAGATATGATTATGATTCTTAATTTTGTTATCTACGTCTAGAATAATTAACTTTTTGTTCTTAAAATACTACTTGCAGGAGGGCACTGGTGATCTGTAACACAGGTTTCTTACCTACAATGGGCACCAGGCTCTCACAAGCAGGTACTTATAATTAAGTTATATTAGTTTTGTTCTATGTCAATTTTCCTACTGTGTGAGAGTAAATAAATAAATAAAAAATTATTTGTATGCAAAATAATCCTTATTTAGATAATTTCGAGACGTCTTACATTTCTATTTTACTCACAGCTCAATCAACGCTTGACCTATGCCTTCTGTGGCCTTTTTATCAGGTTGACAGCGGAATTATCGGTTCTCAAGTAACAAGTAATTACTTATTCTTTAGAAATATAAACGTGATACTAGAGGACCCCAACTAAGGTCTACCTTGAAAATCTTAAAGTGAACCAGATGAAAATGAGATTTTATCAAAATGTGCAAAACGTGTACGCGTGCAAACAAGAGCGCGGAACAAGCGAAAGAGAGGCACGATCGGCCTAAACGTTCGGCTTGTGACGCATAAAAGTATGCAATTTTACATCAATGTTTTCTTATGACGTCATCACGTAAAATTATCGTCCGTAAACCGACTTTACAGACAACCATTTTTGTAAGCAGCTGTAGTTTGTCAAGTATTAATAATCGTATTTACGGCCACCTGAAACGTCAATCAATGTTGTCTACGATAATTTTTGTGATTTTTTTTAAAATATGAATCACTAAACTAAAATTGAAACAAAAGCATTATTTAAATGAAAATTTCAATTCTGATCAATATTAAAATTTCGGTTAGTTTCTCCGATTCATGTTTAACAATTCGTTCGTTTTTTAAACCATCTTTGATAAGTCGTGATTTTTAGTCTGTCAGGATCTTGGGTAAAATGATAGCAGCCATACTCAAGCTCATTACGTGAAATTTGGCGACATCGAGAAAATACACGATATACTGATACCTTGAGTCAGTTTAACTGCACAAATGAAATACATTTGTGCAGTTAAACTGATGTTTGTTTCATTACACAAAATCCCACCAAAATTTATTATTTTACTCTGTATGTTTACGAAATGCAGTAACCATAAAAATGGATCCATTTGTTCTTGCGAGCCTGATAAAAGATATTAATGCTATTAATCCTATCCGTCTAACTGTCAAAATTATTAATGCTATAACACCTTTGACCAGATTATTATTTATTAACAAGATTCATCTTAACTACACCTGAGACTTAAACTTAAGCTGTCCATAAATGTCAAAAGAGATTTATCGATATTCACCTTTGCCAACTCTAGTTCTTCTTTACGTCATTCAAGAAATATTTCTGTCACAAATATGTCATCATTACCCAACATCAGACGTAGAAATCTTTTTATACAGCCAAATGGAACGGATCTTAAATAAGACGTGTATTTATAACGCTATTTATTTCAGATTAACTAATTTTGTGACTTTATTTTTGTTGAAGAGTAGTAACGACTAACTTTTTAAACTTTGTGTTTTAATAAAATATTATAGAAATTAGAATGATTATAAGTAATCCGAGTTTCAAGCTACTATTATAATTAGCGTAGCTTGTCGCCGATAATCTAAAGGTTATCTGTTTTAATGTAATAAATAAGGTTGACTAAACAGATATACAATGCGAATGTGGATGGCTGTAGGTATCCACATCACCCGTGTATTATCCGTGGATGGTGTCGAAAGTCTCCGAAACCGGTTTGTAAGTAAGAAGAGAGTAATGTATGTGGAGGAAGCTAGGCAAGTATGTAGGAGTTGTGACACTTGGCACTCGATACTCTCTGTCTACCCCGTAAGGCACTTAGCGTGAAGGTATGTATGTAAAGAAGGTAAGTTCGTTAATCGTTAAACCGCTACTTTTCGAATAGCTAAAATTTAATGGAAGTTAACATTAATCGTAACTAGTTCGTGATTAATCATATAAATTTAGATTTTTGGCCCCATCGCGTTAGCAATTTATTTATAAGACTAGCAGTTTGTTTTAAATTCCCTTGCGCATTTTTATGTAAATATCTTCACTTTATGCAGAGGTTCTTGCCAGAACGTGTCATTTTTTG
>DVZN01000893.1:0-11355 GCA_018237365.1 Caria ino melicerta
AGAACTTAGGTTACTCTAACTTAGGTTAAACTTAGGTTAACCTAAGTTCTAGCCCTGATGATGCTATCAAAAGCGAAACAGGTAGGCTATATAAATAATCACTAATCATTATAAGTGATACGTAAAACAGTACAAGTGTTTTCATTTGAAGATTTGAATAACTGGCAGATAATTCACTCGAAGAGAATTACTTTACATTCTATAATTTTCTTATTTATCAATTTAGCAATTCATTATTAATTACACACAATGCACATTTTTAAACTAATACGATTCACACTATTCATCGTTGGTACTTGGTAGAACTTCATTGTTAATATTTTGTATTAAAGACTTGTACTGTTCCACATTTATTTATTTTTTAACTTACCGTAGGCACCGATTTCGCTTTTCACAGCATTAAGGGCAATATTACTATTAAACTAAGTTTGGCTATAAACGAACTAAATACAGAATTTCATGAAAAATTATAGGCTTATTTTTTAAATATTAAAAAATATAGATAAAATTCGATAAATGATTAGTAATATTCGTTGAAGCAACCATTATAATTAGTGATAATATTTTTTATATTATGAAATAATTACAAAAAATATGATACGGGGCTGTAACACAAAATATTTAAGTAAGAAGAGGCATTCAAAGTTAACGAACACTGTAAACGATTTTTGCCGACGTCCCAAAAAGGGGGAGGTTGTTCGGCTAGACGTATTTTTTTGTATGTTCACCAATTTCTCCGTCAATTGTGGACTGATTCTTAAAATTCTTTGTATGTAAGGGCACACTTCTAAGGTAGTCCCATAATATTTATAGGGATGTACAGGACTAAAAAGGCGGTTGTTCTGCAGTTTAACTGCTTAACAATTATTAAAAAATATTCTCATACTTAATTTACGTAGATACCACATCCACAATTTTATATTATGACTAGTTTTTTACGTATATTTCATATAGAGGGAAGTTAAAAAAAAACTTAGTTTTCCATATTGACGATTTTACAACAAAGAAAATAATTTAATCGGTAGTTATTATGTGTACATAGATAGACAAACTACTAAAACATAATCTAATATTATTTTATAATAAAAAAGTTGCTAGATTAAAATATCTGGTGACGCCGTAGACTATAAAGTAATAATTTTCTGATAAAAATTATTTAAACATGCAATACTTTTATGGGTGGTAAATTCTTTTATTTATTTTGTAAGACTCGAGATATTTCCCCGAGTGCATCCTGTTGGGAATGCTTTTACTGTTTAAAATGTCTTTGTTTAAATACCAAAGAGTTTCCTTGTTTGTGGTACAATTTCCTCGGTTGAAATAATTGTTTGAACTAATATACACTGGGAAGAAATCATAAAAATGAAGTATTTCTTTGTTTTTTTTTTAACTACAAAGGACTTTGAAGATTCAACGCTTTGTAGAGAGTGCATCTCTACGTAACGTTTTTAATTGTTCAATTGTTTTTTTTTTAATATTTTAAAAGAACTGCAATGTGTACCTAATGTGTTTTATTGAATCAGACTTTACTTTGGGGTAATTGCGTTTACCATTGTAATTGAGGAAAAAGCCTCACGGCTTTAGCAGGAAGATTGCTCCAATATATCTACACCGGGTTGTACCACCCTTCATCAAGTTCACGCAAAATTAATACAAATAACACAACATAAGTAATACAAATAGTCCAGTGTCATAGGGTCAATTAGTGTATTGTGCACAGTGTAAACAGTGTAATAAATTAAAGTACCTTCACGCCTATTATTCCCAGAGAGGTAAGCAGAGGTGTGCTAGTATCTCCATGACTCGTAAATTAAGAAGATATACTGGAACACCCACGATCAGCCAAGGTACTAGGGCCCATGATGTGACAGGTGTCAAGCCTATCACCACTTCGGGCACATTCCAATCCCGGGCAATGTCATGCTTACTCAGATTAATCTGAAAAACATTTTAAGAAAAGTTACCTGACCTTGGAATTGAACCCGGGACCTAAGCGGCTAGCGCTCTCAACAGGCTACGGCCGTACCGTTACACCACAAAGGCGAAAACAATAAAACAATATTACCTGTAAACTTCAAATAATAAGCTACTTTAATTTGCATTCTCCTAATAAATTACAGTAATACCAACTTAAACATTACCGTAATAGAATCTTATTTATCTTCTCATTAATCTTTACTCTCATTACTATTTGTAATTAGCAATGAATAATGCTGAATAACCATTGTTCAATGACAAATGAAAGAGCACCTAAAAATAATTATGATAAGGTTAAAAATAGTAAAATTATAGTAGAAACCAATTGGTTCCAAGTTCACGAATAAATATGTCGAGTATAGATGTAAGAAAGTTTCGCGTATTTTATTGTGAGATTTCTTCATCAGATCAAAATACACGTTTATGATTTTTACTATGTGTATTATATTATATACAAATACATATTGTTTGGTTCTTATTGACATTGGTGGGTAGAATGATCTCCTAAACTTTATTTTTCACTCTTGGTCCATATGGTGACGGTTGCGATAAATGACTTCCCTTTTTCTTTCGCGAATCATTCTGTATAAGTCAGGTACTTATACGGATTTTTTTTGGACTTTACGGCGTTAGAATTATACTCAAAATACTCGCTCTAAGGTGCAATGCATGAGGAACATCAAATTACCACTACGGTATTTCACTGTGCTAAGGTCACGTGCCAGTAAATCGAAGTCGAGTCACGAACACGAAATGAGTTGGAATTAATCGCTTCATTGCTAATTCTTTGAGAACCAACTGTTACGTAAGAAAAAGTGTTTAAAGGTTAATCTATTTCCTTTCGCTTTCCTTTAGTCTGTATTAATTGAAAACTATTGAAATATTGCCTGTGTGGTGTAACGGTACGGTTGTCGCCTGTTAAGACCGCTAGCCGCTTAGGTCCCGGGTTAAATTCCCAGGCCGGGCAACTTTTCTTAAAATGTTTTACAGATTATTCTGAGTAAGCATGACATTGCCCGGCATAAGAATGTGCCCGAAGTGGCGATAGGTTTTCCACCTATCACATCATGGGCCCTAGTACCTTGGCTAATCGTGGGTGGTCTAGTATATCTACTGGACTAACGAGTCGTGGAGATACTAGCACACCTCTGCCTACCCCTTCGGGCATAATAGGCGTGAAGGTACTTTTTTATAAATAAAAGCAAACTACAACTTACAAGATACCCGCAAGGCAGCTCGTAAAAAGCGAGCATAGGCTTACTTTCCTTAACACCGTAATCTCTTTCTAGGTGGTAGCTTCGCAGCTGCTCGCCCGGGTAGAATGGTACTACCGCCTTATCTATTCCTGTCGCGATAACGTCAGTGCTTGCCGTTGACGTGTTCCGATTTAGAGGATAAGGTAGCCGGTAAACTTACTTTAGCACGAGACCTAATATCCCGGCCTCAGGTTGCAAACGCACCATTACCACCTTTGGTGTCTATAGGCAGCGTGAATTTCTTACCATCAGGAAATTCGTCTGCTTGTTTGCCTTCCAATATTACAAAAAAAATGACAGATAAACACTAAAGTTATTAAAATAGATAGCTACTGTTTCGTAAAAACAATATCAATTAGGGTTCCGTGGACAATTACATTGGGAATCTCTGATCTAGAGAATAGGATAGCCGGTAGATCCACACATTAGGCTTAACACTATCTATCCATCCATGGTGTCTATAGGAAGATTGGCCCTTAGACATAGGATATAAAATTCTGTCATTGAAAATATCAATGGTTGAGGCAATCAAAAGTGGGCTCTAGAACAAATGTTGATAATTTATACAAATTAAATTAAATACTTTACTCGCCTGAATAGGTCTTAGGTCATAAATTTAGTTCCAGTTTTAATTTAAATGTGTTTAGATAGACCAAATCGTGATATTTATTTAATATTCCGTCGCCATATCAGGCACAAATTAATCCCTGGCAACGTTATTTTTTTGTTGGCCCCAACCAGGAATCAAACCCGAGACCTCGTACATCAAAGTCGGACACCAACTACCTACACTCGACCAAAGAGGCGATTACATCACGGTACATATTATCATCGACTAATCACTGATGCATATTAGTAGCGTGACGATATTTATTTTATTTATGACTAGCTGACCTGGCGAACTTCGTACCGCTATTTCCTTCATTCAATTGTTTTGCCTGCCCGGAACCCCTTTACTAACACTTAAACTTTATGATATGGCATTAAAGTCCAAATTGTCTTTTAAGTATTATTACGAACCTTTTGTATATATATAAAATAATTATTTTTAGACATTTTTAGGCATTT
Source organism: Caria ino melicerta (assembly GCA_018237365.1). Taxonomy (NCBI): domain Eukaryota; kingdom Metazoa; phylum Arthropoda; class Insecta; order Lepidoptera; family Riodinidae; genus Caria; species Caria ino. Next base: position 4,302 of record DVZN01000893.1, read on the forward strand.
TTTTAAACTTTTATCTCCGTAAGAAACATCCTCGAACTTCAAGTAATATTATAAAAAAAAGAATTAGCAAAATCGGTTCAGCCGTACTCGAGTTTTTCGCTTAGCAACACATTTAGCGATCCGTTTTTATTTATATACATAGACAGATTTATTTATTCAATCATTACTCATTACGCGTTTCAATTGTAAATCGTAACTAACCTACCGCTAGCCTATCGGGGAAGTACTTATTAATTTGTTTATTGCAACTCTATCTACGCCTACGGTATAATGGACGTGACGGTATTCATTTATTGTTTGTATATACATTACAGGTAGGTTAACATTGAAGCAAAACTTGTGTTCATGAGCCGTGACTTAGATTCAACGGTTACATGTTAGAAAAACGTCTTTTTATTATATAGGTACTCGCTACTTCGTCCGCATGTGATTAGTTTAATCAAATTTTACGTAAAACATTGCCTCCGTTTTTGTGCCGTCGGATTCTTGTCGGAGTCGATTCTTCGGAGTCCGAAAAAGTATTCTATTGCTCGGTGGTACAACCTTTATAGGCTTACTTTCCTTGCTTGCTATTACACCGGTATAATATATGTATGTCATATCACCTAGCAACATATCCCTGCTAAAAATTCCAGATAGATCCAAATAAAAGCGACAAGTGATTGGAAGTTATTGTAAACTATTGTGTATTTGAATTAGTAATTCCAAATACTTTATTATTGAGAAAAAAAATGATGAATTCATTGGATTTTATGTGGCAGGGATAGAACAATTTCAAATTTATCAGTATTTCTAAGTGGCTATGATCCAATGAAATTGAAAAAATATTACAATCGTGTAGATTACAATATGGAAAACTCGTATAAAATCCAATTTTTCGTATCGACTGATACGTTACAATAGAATTTGTATCTGGACATTTTTCGATCCAGATAGATCTATCAGGATCTCCAATGGAACTTAACATTTGTTATCGGAGTTTTTCCACAGGGATAGAATACTAATACGCAACTACGTAAAAACTATGACATTGTATTTAGTAATGTTTGTCTATTCCAAATCGTAACTGAAATAAGTCATAGCATTCTTAGATAGACACACGCGGACGAAGTCGTAGGTAAAATTTCATATAAACCTCATGAATCACTCTATCGATTGCTGAAAACTGCATTAAAATCCATCGAATTATATAAAAGATCTATGCGAACAAACAGCGGTAGCGACTTCATTTTATACTATTTAAAAACTAGCAATTGCTGACGGCTTCGTCCATGTATTCCAGACAGTCCGTCACACTACGTCCATCTTCCAACCACGCTGAATAGGCGTACCCATCGTGATGATAATGGACAAAACCCTCTGTACCCGGTAGCAGGACTACGTTATATATATTATATATGTGTGTGTATATATATATATATATATATATATATATATATATAATATGTAAACCAGGCGATTTCATAATCATTTGTACGCATTAAATAAAAAAACCTAAAACATTGACCTTATCCATCTAACTTCAACGGGGCTAAATGAAAAGTGTTTAACCCTGTCATAGAAAAAAAATGTGACGGAGTTTCGAAAAAACAACAAAAACATACAACCATATTTAGGACCTGCTTCTATTAGGAATCACTTCAAATTGATAAATATTAGTAAGAAATGTTAATAATTGTTAAAATATATTACCATAATATTAATGGAAATGATAAAAAACATCTGCTACCCACGATTTAAAATTCAAATCAACGGGAAATGACATACCGGAACTCATAATAACATTATATATTATGAGAAAATGCATATTATTTGCGTTTAATAGTTTACTGTTCAAATTTTTTTATTACTTATTCAGTAATACAGTTTTACGGAAGTGAATTATGAGCCGTCATGGACATCACAAACATTGCTTATTATATACTATTTTTAACCAACTTAAAAAAGATTGAAAATTGACATCTAGTTATAATAATAATATCGCCTCGCACATATATTCTCGATAGGGTAGGCAGAGATACATACTAGTATGCATACACGATTAGTCGACAATATTACGTTCAATGATGTGACAGATGGTAATGTCCGTCGCCATATCTAAAGGCAATGTTATGTTTATCAGAAAAATTGAAAACATCATGTTCTACGAGTTTGTTGCTTGATTCGGGAATTGAACCTGGGACCTATATTGCAACCGTGCAAAGTTGGCCATCGACTCTACTCAACCACGGAGGCATTTTATTAGCTCTAAATTTTTTTCAATCAATCGTTTATCAGTCTGTTTTACCCCGTATTGGTACGGGCTCCTTTGTGATATAGACCATCTGCCTTCCTGCCAGACAGCTCATAAAAGGCAAAAATAGGCTTACTTTCACTAACACCGGGATATCTTACTAGGTAGGAGAAATTCTCAACGGCTCACCCAAGTGGAATGGAACCACCGCCTTACCTATTTCTGCCGCCATAACGTCGATGCTTGCTATTGACGTGTTTCAGTTTGGAGGGTAAGGTGGCTGGTTACTTTTCCACGAGGCCTAACATCCCGGCGTCAGGTTGGCAACGCACACATTGGTGTATATAAGCGGCGTGAGTTTCTTACCATCGGGAAATCCGTCTAAGCAGACCTTGCCTAAGAGTTTGCCTTCCAATATTATAAAAAGAAAATTATGCTAAAATATTATGAGTTATTTATAATAGTAAAGTAAGTAAGCTTAAAACTCAAGTTCACGCAAACCTCTTCGTGTGACATGAACTGGCTCTTGAATAACCTTGTGACGTCCTCTGCGCAGCCAACCGTGAGACATCTCATTCTCACATCGCTGCAATCATTTCACTGGCTAGAATTTGACATGCCGCTGGTACTTCATTGAATTATTTGTTTGTGTGAGCAATGATTAGTTTTTACCATAACTTTTGTACACGTGGATTCTTGAACGATAACCACGGACCTGGGGTGTTATTTTTGAACAATCACCGATGATTTCGAAACCACCGACGATTAACATACTCGTCAATCGCTGACACTAAATACGAACTTCGTATCACATTTTTATGTTGTTGATATATATGGTGTGAATTTCAAAAATACATGTTTTTTGTTTGCGTGATTGACGAGTATTTTATCCATCGGTAATTTTGAAATATAATAATAATAATAAATCATCGGTGAATGATCGAAAATAGCACCGCAGATGCCGCAATATTATTGGTATTCGTAAACGGGCTATAAATGGTGTGATGAATTTGATAAAAATACTTAATTTTTAAACCAAAAACGTTCCAATGTTTTTTTTTAATTTAGTACGCATTGGGTTTAGAGGACAAAAAATCGATCTAGATCGGTTTAATTTTTAGAAAATATGTTTTTGTCCGTGTTTTAGGCAATGGAAAGTTGCTACAATAATCATTATAATACGAAAGTACATTTCGTTGACATCTAAAATGTTGTAATAGCTCAGTTGGAAAGACGGGCTACAAATCCAGAGGACCTGGATCGTGTTCCAAAAAGTTTTTCTTTATTTTATTTTTTCATTCCTTCTTTTTTTTAAGAAAAACAGAAACCTACAGACAAAATACCGAAGCGAAGTTCAGTCACCCAGGCATTAGTTACACAGAAAATATGGGCAGTGTAGCAACTGAAATCACATCAAATTTCGAAAAGCGAGAACCAAGTCTGAATGAATCGATGATTTAAATACATATTGGGAAAGGCTTAGCGCTGCAAAGCTAACTAGACCACTCGTGCTAGTGTTAGTTATACATTGGCTAAAGTGTTTATTATATAAACAAGCCTAAAGCCTTACTAGGTTTTTTAGAGTAGTGTCATTTAGCCCGCTATGGTATCCTTTTGTTATATGATCCTTTAATACGTAGGTAAGCATTACCCCAGTCCCCACTGGAGCATGTTCTTAGGATAGTAATACGTTAGACCATATACTGAAGACACTCACAATGGGAGCATTAAACTAAAGATGGAAGTCGGCAACAACGGTTTACAAGGGTCTTTAATTTTCTATAAAATATTTTGGAAATGTGGTTGTAACAGCCATTCATTTAATGTTGACTATCATTAACAACTAAGTACTGAGTACATATTATGTTTTTTTCCTTTAATATTTTTTACTAAAATTCGAATTTTTACCAAGAAACCTAAAAATCAGTGTTAAAGCTTGCTTTATCAAATGTTGAGCTGTAGAGGCCGAGCCGGCTATCAGCTATAAATCATTTCGAAAAAAAAAACTTGAATGTTATCCCTTTAGCAGCGCAGTATCACGCGCTGCACGCACACTGCATTTTGAACTTACCTTTGCTTTTATTTTTTAGAATTGTTTGTCTTTTTTTAAAATTTAAATTTTTGGTTTTTATGATTTATTTCTTTTACGTTTTTTGCTTAGTTTTTTTTTATTTTATAATTTGTGGTGTTGCATGAGTATTTTTTTTTGTTTGTGCAATGATTGCATAGTTTATAAGTATTTTCTTTCTTTTTCACTATACCTCCAGGTAAATGTCTGTACAATCTGAGGGTTATAGTGGTAACTTAACCCTGTCTCCTTTCGCTTGGCATTTACATGCCATGTATTGGATATGGTCTATTTTCACAATATATTTTAGATCAACGCAACGAAAATACCAGTAATAATCAGTATCTGAGCATAATCATAAAAATACCTGTAATAATTATTAACTAAGCATTGACCGTCTCGCTGGCCGAGTTGTAGCGTAGTTGCCTTACAACATCGACGAATAGCGAGGCTCGGGTTCGATTCCCGACGGGGGGCGAGCGTTTATGTGATGATCATCCATATGTCCAGGGATATTTATTTATTTAATCACTTTGTAAAAACAAATTCAGTGAGAAGTAAACAATAGCGACCCGGTGACATGACTAGATCCGTTTACAAAACTTGGATTTCCCCATTGCTTCCGCTCTTAATTCAAGGTTACAAACAGTATATTCCATTCATTCATCTATCAAGACGTCAATATATTATGCAAATCTTCAGAAATCGATTCCACCTAACTCAGTGCTGTAGATAACTACAACACAATTCGGAGCTAGGTCCTTTTGGGCAACATGATGTGACGCAAAGGACACGATCTTGTAAATCATATGTAAAAAACATAGGCTAATTTAGACTGTCTTTTCTTTGCTGTGTATTTCTGTTTGTAATGTTGGAAGGATCGTATTCAATGATGGCAATACATATACACTGGTGCCAACATACTTAAAGTTAGGATGTTAAGCCGCTTGAAATCTTAAGTTTGCTGGCTATCTTATGCTAGAAACTTAAACTATGGCGGAAAACCAAATTTGAAGGCAAAAATAACTAGGACCCTAAGCCAGACTCTTACTAAGTGGCAAGACAGCACTCGTGGATCCGGGCTTGTTGGTAAAGACCCATCTAAAATATGCTTGCCTTTAACGAACTGGCAGATTTCTATAGGTCTATTCTACATAGTCCACCCCGATCAACACAGAGTAGCTAAACTACAGGAAGTTTAGTACTGGAAAAAATGACATGACAGTGTTTATTGTAAACATTAAAAAGCTAACGAACAGGTGGATTTCCTGATGGCAAGAAATATACGCCACCTATAGACACCGAAGATGTTACATAAGGTGGTAATAGCGCGTTGCCACCCGGAATCTGTATGTTAAGCCTCATGCAAAAGTAAGTTTCCCTCCAAACTCAATGGCAAGCACTGACGTTATGGCTGCAAAACAAAGGTTAAATGGTACAAATCTGCGCGAAAGAAGGTCGAATCAACATGGGATAAATTGGATTCTTCCTGATTCCACATAATTTTTGAGCAATTCGCATAATCAGTTTTGTGTTCATGACTGACGCAAACTTATGACATTCTCATCGCTTAAAGTTCTAATCAAATTTGCCTGCCGGTGGTCTTCCGGAACACCACATTAGTACCAAAGACGCCTATCAAGGACTGCTGACCTCAACACTCATAAACATATATTTATTCCTAATAGAACAATGAATTGTGTCATGCTAAAATTAGTCTGCGTCATACCATCTTTATAGAAGGACAGGCTGCCTACAAACGAACTCATTACCTCTCAGTGACCATTGTCAATTATGAGACAAAAAGTCTCACGGTTTATAAAGGTTTGAACGGTCGCGTACGCACGCAGAGCGCATCCTGTGCATAACATACTGCCAGTGTCTTGTGTTTTGTAGATATCAATAAAAAGGTAGGCATCTTAATTTTATTATATTTACTTAGAAAATAAGTGTAAAGAAATAAAAGGTGGAAATCTTTCTGGCATTTTTCCGAAAATAAAACTAATTACATCGTCTTTGGTGAAACTTAAAAAAGGAACTACTGTGATTTACTAAGATTTTCTGAATATATGAACTTTTTTTTCATTTGTTCATAGTATCTAAAATTGTCAACAACATATTTCTTAGTGGATTAAGTGATTAGCAAAGAAGCTCGGAGTTAATTCCCGATTAGGAAACTGATGAATATAGATAACTGCATTACGCATTTTTCTGAGTATTACTTAATGAAATTTATTTATTTATACTTATATTCTTAGAATAATATTTTTTTTTATTTCGACGCCTGTGTATGTTTATAGTATTTCTATGTATTGATATAATTATTCATTACCTAACACTCATAAACCAGAAAATAATTTGCTTAGTTCATTATTAGATTATTTAAAGTAATTCACACCCAGTGCTATTTATTAATATTAAACCAAAAAATTGTGATGATTCGTCCAGGTGTGCTATTTTTGAACATTCGACGATGATTTCGTAATTACCGAATTTTCACCATGTCTACCAACAACATAAAAATGTGATACGAAGTTCGCATTTAGTGTCAGTGACTGACGAGTATTTTAATCATCAGTGATTTCGAAACCATCTGTGAATGTTCAAAAATAGCACCCCTGGTTTCACTAATAAACTTAATGTGTACCCCCACGCCTATTATCCCCGAAGGGGTTTGCAGAGGTGTGCTGGTATCTCCACGACTCGTAAGTCCAGTAGATATACTAGAACACCCACGATTAGCCAAGGTACTA
>DVZN01000894.1:0-11350 GCA_018237365.1 Caria ino melicerta
CAAAAACCGTAGCGTAGTTTTAAAGATCTAAGCATACATAGGGACATAGGGACAAAGAAAGCGACTTTGTTTTATACTATTTAGTGATTTTACATCATAAGTTATCAGGGTATTTTAATACTTACACAAAAAAAAATCCTTGTGAATAAAGGTTTTCTACATAAGTGTATATAACAAAGTTCGTTGAAGTTGTTACGTCGCGACGGATACAGTGAGTGCGCGCCGGGAAGTAGTGTAACAGCATTCAGAACTTATAGTTAGTAGTGTTGTGGACTATAATATGCATACACAATACGCTTTGGATGCTCGGTGTGATAGTTTATTTGTATTATTGTATGTCCTTATATATACAAAAATGATACTCCTGTGTTGTGTATAGTTGTTTAATAAACCAACCGAGTCTGCCAGGTAAATCATAAAAAGCGACTAAGTTTTAATAATCTCTAGCAAGGTCGTTCGACTTAGAGTTTCAGCGAAAAAACCGAGGAGGTTCTTAAGTCAATTCTTTTTGATCAGGCATGATTTTTTATCGAGGAGTCTGATTTTAATAAATCCCTTTTTTTGAAAAGGCACACTTCTGAAGACACGTATTTTCTGACAGAAACACAAGACTGATATAGACTCTAAGATCAAGGAAGGAAAAGGCCTAGGAAGTTTTAAAGTATTGCTTACCTGAAACTGCTATGTGAAGCCTCTTTAAATTCGTTTACCGGCCACTCTACCGTCTAAACAGAAACACAAGTGAAGGGCAGTGGGTACCGATCTGGCTGAATCAAGGGCACTGTATCAGTGACAATAAATAAATTATTATGCTCGTCCTTTGCGAACTGCTAGGCAAATACGCAGTTGGTCTATTCTCCAAAGGAAAATTTTACTTAGGGGTTTATATATGTTGCAGTCAAACTTAACCAATCAAAAGTACTATTGACTAACTTAACCTAACCAGTCAAAAGTACTTTTGAATGATAATGCTAGTACTATTGACTGGTTAAGATTTTTGACTGCAACATATATACATACTCAAGAAACATGACGTGTTCTTAATTTATTTATTTAGAATATTATGCACAAAAATGTACAAGGGTGGACTTAATGCTACATGGCATTCTGTACCAGTCGACCTAACACCATTTGAACTATGTAACAATGGGGTGCACAGAAAGATAAGTAAATCCATTCAAAATTAGTCACAACAAATAAACTTATTTAAAATCTATAAGTATTTAAAATATTGTTACACACTATATGAAAAATAAATACTTAAAATTATACATACATAAAGCACGTAAAAATACATAGAGTATATACATAAATCAATCGTACATATACATATATATACATACATAATATAGTTGTGTAGTATTTTATAATTATCACACACACACTGTTGTGACACTAATATTTATCAGAACTATAATTTTACGCCTATCAGAAATACATATAAAAGAAATACATATAAAATCTAGAAATACATATAAAAAGGTGTTTGAGCAACATTTTTTTGTTCAGCCTTTATATATTGTTAACCCTAGGAAAAAAAAAATGGTTGTTACAAGTTTGACGTGTTTCTGTGTGAGTATGTATATGGGTTTGTCTGTGGCGTAATAACTTTTTAATAATATACCGATTGTTATTCGTTTTATTTGGATGCTGACATGGCCGATATGGTCCTTAGCTGTAATTTATAGTGATCGGTGCAGGTGTCTAAAGTCATATTCTTATTTGTTCGTGTCATGGGTAATTTAATATTTTTAAATTTATTTTTATTATTAATCAGACGAAACTTTCTAAAAATCAATTTCGCTGAAGTACGTTTATTATCAATTCTTTCATAAAAACCAAAAATGTGTTAAATACCAAAAATGTCACACATTGCATATTACAAGTTCAAAGACAAGTCAAATGACAGTAATTTACCCTCAAATCTTATCAATGGCCTGCCTCATAGAAATACAGGTAGCTTTGTGTACAGAGGGGACCTAGACCATTTTAGATTCTTTCATTAAAACAGTGCTATAATATCAAAAACCTCATACGTTGCATATAACAAGGCCAGTGCCGAGTCATGTGACAGTAATTTACCCTCAAGTCCAATCGAATAGTTTCCGAGAGGTTTCACCAAATTCCAGTACTACAGTGTTTTATCCAAACTATTCCAATTGTGAATTCACAGGAAGGTTCAATATCCCGGCGCAATCTCTACTGACAAAGATCACAATTGCTTTGTTGGGCGCGCCGATGCTCCGGGAGCGACGGACGGCTAGTGGCTCCTGCATTTAGCTTTATGAAATGGATTCATGCTGGAGCATTGCTTTTTGGTATCGTCGTTAGTTAATGATTTGGTATTTTTAAGCTTTTGTAATGATGTTTAAACCATCAGATTGCTATTGTATTTGTAATTATTAATTTGAAAAAATAAACTATTAAAAAAAGAACTGTGAGGATTTTTGTCGGTTCTTTCTCCTAGCCGGCCTTTAGAATCGCTGGTAGAGTCTTTTTATTTTTATTTATTTATTTATTTATTTGTATATTCACTCTCACAAGATAGTACAGAATACAAATAGCATTGGACTTATTTGATAAGGACTTACTTGGTGAGAGCCTGGTGCCTATTATAGGTAAGAATACCTGAGTTACAGGTCACCAGTGCCCTCCCGTCGATAGTTGGTAATAATACAGGTAGGCTTAACTTACTAATTAAATTATAAATTAATAGTTGAAGATATTCTAAATGTAACATAATATTAATAATTCATTTCTGAGTGAGCTGTAAGTAGTAGTGATTTTAAGTTTTATAATATTATTGTTATTATTGTTATTATATAATTACCTTTTTACAATTATGCATAATATTCGATAATTTTATAAATAGACTTTTTGTATGACATGAACATTAGAACTATATCCAGCAAACCCTGTGCGTAAATATAACAAATTTCAAAAATAAATAGCTTTTCAAATCCACAAGTAGTTTACTTTACCGATAGTAAAGCAAATGTAGCTTGGCTGGCTATTGTTGATGTTTATAAGAGTCGGCTTTGTCTACTGGATTTCTGTTTAGTCAAACCAAATAGTTGTTCCAGTGTGCGTACTGATAGTACGCACAGAAGAACAACTATTTAGATTGACCGTCAATTAGATAATACAGCCATACAAAGCCAGTAACAGATAATCCTTAAAAAAAATTAAAGTCTTTATAATCCTTAATTTCGCTAATTCTGTGGATACACTTTACTTGGATTACCAAACACACAGACTGATACAAGAATTGCAAACGTATTGTCATTTTGGTAAGATTTAGAAAATGAATGAATAAGGTAATCTCCGATCATAAATAATGATGGATTTTGAAACAATAACTCAAAATTTTCAGGCACCGTTAAATATTGACCCAGGTGTACATTCGTCGCTGAATCTAGAGGCGCTGGCGAGGGTGCCTACCATTCCTAACATGCCAGGCGTGCCCACCGTACCTACCCTACCCACCATCACCGAGGCTAGAGTCGCTGAAACCATCGAGGGGAAGAAAAAGGTAACATTTGCTCTGACGGAAATTTCCTTTTTTTTAAATTGGAAAGTAATGTTTATCCTTCAATATTCTTCCAAAATTCACGCCGCCTATAGACACCAAGGCAGTAATAATGCGTTGCCAAGCTGAGGCCGGAATGTTAGCGTTCGTCCAGTAAATGCCGCTACATTTAGTCACAATGTTTGTGACAGTAAGCCTATGCTCACATTTCACGACCTGCTTGGTAGAAAGGCAGAACCCGGACTAATAGTGTCTCAGTATAGACTAACTGCTCCTTGGTTTCATTCGTGTTTTTACCGTTTTTCAGGCTCCTAGCCAGAATTTAAATATAAAAATTCCTTATTAGGTTATCCCATTTAAAAATATTTTTTCAAATCCGCCTGATTTCTGGGAATAGCGTTTGAATAAACATTTGTTCAATGTTATTAGATTAATTATTTGTATAGATATAGTCGCCTGCGAGCCAGTGATATAATGCTCACGTACCAGTCGTACTTACGCCGTAAACCTAGTAAGTTGTTACTCAGCTTACGGCAAACACTACTTAAAAGTTAACACCTTTTTCACTGGCAAGCAAATTGTTGAGGTTTGTGTTAGATAAATTCGTACTTTTGTCTAATTATATTTATTTATTGGTATAAATAAAATTTTCACTCGCCCGGATTTGATAGTACTGCTTACCTATTCCTGCTTCCTTAACAGCTTGTCTTTGACGTTTTCCCGTTTGGATTTAAAAAAAGCCTGTAAACTTACTTTTGCATGAGGCTTGGCTGCAGGACTCACCTCTCAACTTAGCAACTCACCATTAATATATTTGATGTCTATAGGTATGCAGCGAGAATTTTTTACCATCAGGGAATAATGTGTCTGCTTGTTTTCCATCCAATATCGTCACACCCATATATCCTCGAAAGGGGAGGCAGAGGTACATACTAGTATGTACCCACGACTAGCCGACGATATTAGGGTCCCATGATGGGTGAGATGGCAAGTCCATCGCCAATCAGGCAAAAATCCAATCTCAGGCAACGTTATGTTTTTTCAAAAAACTAACATAACTCATACTTAGAAATACTCATACTAGTTTAGAGTATTCTTTTCTGTCCGTATTAAAGATTTCTTTACATATACATTTATTTTAAATAAAACCTTATCTGTGTAAAGTGATTTTTGCAGTGAAAATCTTATAGTTTCGCAAAACCGACATGCATTGACGTCGTGTATGCAAGCCAACTAAACAGAAAAACTCACTTACATACTATAACGACTGAGGGACGAGCGGGAGGAGGACCGAACTAGCGGGCCCTCTAGCCTCCGTCATTCATCAGTGTGTGCCGACCGCAAACTAACGGAAGGACGTATGTCCTGTAGTAATTAAAACCGCATCATATGTTAATATATATCTATCTAATATAAATAAATAAATAAAAATATTTATCTAATATATATCTAAAGAAGCAAGTAGACTTTTAATCACTTTTTCAACACTAGGTATTAAGTTTTTAATGCCAACAGTCTCTACCCCTGCTTATTTTTAATTTAATATTTGAAGGCAAACAAACACACGCATTTCTGTTTTCACAATTTCACGAAAACAAGAAATTCACGCCGCAAATAGACACATTGGTGTCTATATGCGGCGTGAATTTCTTGGTGGTAACGGTACGTTGCCAACCTCAGACCGTTATTTTAGGTCTTGTGCAAAAGTCTACTACGGTTACTTTACCCTCCATGTCAATGTAAAACACTGACGTGATGACGGCAAGAATGGTGATGCGGCAGTACCAATCCGGGCAAGCACCAAGTCTGAGGTCACAGGTCAGTGACAGCAACTCCATACTAGCCTTTTATGAGCTGCCTGGCCCGGGAAAGCAAATTGTCTATTCGGCAAAGGAACCCGGACCAACAAGATCAATTTATAATTAACCTAGGAGAAAGAAGTAGGAATACGTTTCATGCTCTAATTAGTTGCATACTCTATATTTATGTAATCTGTGCTAACAAGTGTCAGCGGACGCGGAGTGACGTTTGCCACAAACTTCATTACGCTAACGGCAGCACGCATGCACGATTAATTGCTAATTATGGTGCTAATCCTACCGCGGGGGTGGCTTAAATCACATTACCTAATCAATTAGTGGTCCAGATAGACAATAGTCTAGAATCAAGAGAAAAACAGTTTTTATGAACCATATAATATACAAAGGTTATGACAGTTTCAGATCATAAACTTAGTACCAAGTTTAAAAAATAAAGTCTGAAATTTTGGTGCTTAGGGGGCTTATATACTTGAAAAACTTTATTTGATTAAATAATTTTTTATATCTAAGGTCAATTTAATTTACAAAAAATAGGTAACATAGCTAATTTTATCAAAACCAAAACCAAAAACATATTTGATGAAACCACCTCAATCATGTTATAACTTTATTCGATGGAACCATTTTCATAAAAATCTTAGGTCCCAAGTGGCGTTAAAACGAAACATTCACTACTTTTAAGTTACACACACATATACATATCTTCACGCCAAGTCCCTTACGCGGCAGGCTGAAAGTATCGAGTGCCAAGTGTCATTGCTCCTAAACACTTGCCTAGCTTCCTCCTCATTCATTACTCTCTTCATACATACAAGCCGGTTTCGGAGACTCTTGGATAATACACGGGAGATTTGGTCATAAATTATCAACCTAGGTCTCCCCTGTCTCAAGTTAGACCTCCAGAAATACAATTGTGAAAATTGTATGCGTCATTTCCTAGCCCATTCTGATGATTCGATAACGGCTGTTTTGAATCAGGAAACTAGCCTCTGATGATACATACATATACACCATACTCTACTTTCGCCTCTGGTCTCTGCGCCAAAGACCTTTTACCCTTCTAGTCTTTACGACAAAAACCGCTTACTCATGTCACTAGTCCAGATACATTACTTACTTAGAACGCTGCATTAACCCGAGTCTTCTAGGAGACAGTCTTAAATTGAGCGCTATTGACCACTCCTAATATATTCATGCACTAAACATGATATTCGGTAATTTGGGAAGTCGTTGCATAGGCTGGACTAAATAATAATAGCATTAAAAAAGAAAACACCGCCTTATCTATCCATCAGTGCTTGCCGCTGACGTGTTCCGGTTTGGATGGTAAGGTAGCCGGTAAACCTTTTTTGCACGAGGCCTAACATCCCGGCATCGCACCATAATCACCCTTGGTTTCTATAGGTTGCGTGAGTTTCTTACCATCAGGAAATCTCTCTGCTTGTACGCCTTCCAATATTATAAAAAAAACAGCTTCCCAAATTACACTACCTCCAAACATAAATACATTTTAAATTATTCCAAGGCTGTAAAAGCGTCACCGTTCTTCCTGTATCATTTCTCCAAGCACCCCAATACGTAGACAGATCTAAATGCTCACAGTCGATCGGCGCGGCTTAAACATACCGTGACATATTTTACACTAGCACGCTTCAACTTTTTTTGTATCGGCTTAATTCACCCTGTATGTGGTTGTAAGTGACACGTGGTAGCGATAAAAGTACATTCACGCCTATTAATCCCGAAGGAGTTGGCAGATGTGTGCTAGTATCTCCACGACTCGTAAGTCCAGTAGATATACTAGAACGCCCATGATTAGCCAAAGTACTAGGGTCCATGATGTGATAGGTGGCAAGCCTATCGCCACTTCGAGCACATTCCAATACCGGGCAATGTCATGCTTACTTAGAATAATCTGAAAAACATTTTTAAAAAAGTTGCCCGACCAGGGAATTGAACCCGGGACCTAAGCGGCTAGCGGTCGTACCGGTTCACCACATAGGCGATTGGTAGCAATATTTAGGTGCAGTCCTAAGTCTCAATGGTCGAGTGGTGAGCGTAGTTGCCATCGATAGGTTCAATCGGGTTCAATTGCTGATGGGGGCGGGCGTTTGTGTAATGTACATACATTTAATTTTATTAAATTTATTCTGGTATTTATGTATCTAGTATATATGTATTTCTTTTTTATATATACTGGAAGGCAATAAAGCAGACGAATTTCCTGATGGTAAGAAACTTACGCCACCTATAGACACCATAGGTGGTAATGATGTGTTGCTAACCTGAGGCCGGGATGTAAGGCCTCATGCAAAAGTAAGTTTACCGGCTACCTTATCCTCCAAACTGGAACACGTCAACGGTAAGCGCTGACGTTATAGCGGCAGTAATAGGTACGGAGGTGGTTTCATTTCACCCGGACAAGCCTCTGCGAAGCTCTACCACGTAGTTTCTATGTCTTATATCGTTGATTACCATCCATATCGCAAGAAAATAATTTACTTACTTACATATGTATGATTGGTCCAGTGATTTATTTGTTTCAAATATAAACTTATTTTTACATTATATATTTCTTATTACAATCAAGCTAGATTAATAGCAAATGGTTAAAGTTCGTACTTTATATATAGTCCGTAAAATATATCGTCTATACTCCGTAAAATGTACTGCCGCCGCCCAACCCAACCCGCCAGCCCAACGTAATGGCTGTGGACAAAACACCCTATATACTATGTTCAGCTTATGTTCAGCCAATAAAGTAATGAATAAAAATGAATGAATAGGCAAATATGCTTTGTAAAATATGTGTCTTTATTTGTTTCTAAAATGGTTTTACAAATACATGTTACTATTTTGCTAAGTGATGGTAACGTATAAGATAAGAAGAACAATGAATACACTTGAACTTGATTTTTTTATATGAGAGGAGGCAAATGGGCACTTGATGGTAAGTGATCACCACCGTCCGTGAACACCCAGAGGTCTCAGAGATGCGTTGCTGACCTTTTGGGAATGAGTATGATAACGCTCTTTTCTTGAAATTGTGGGTGAATACATTTAAGACAAACAATCCAGCTAGGATTCGAAAAGGATAATATACATAGTGCAGAGGATGAGCTCACTGAAGTGGCGCTGGGTGAGCGGGGTTTATAAGGGTGATGGGCCATTACTGAAAGCACGCGAAGAAATTTCGTGGAGGAAGTCTATTTTTGACAATGGGATTCCATTGGCTGAAAGGAAGAATATTCATTGTACAGTAAATATTAAAAAAAATCTTTTGACTTAGACCATAAAAAACTAAAGCCGAAGTTGGATGTAAACTCCTTTTTCCGAAATGTTTTAGAATGTGATCGAAAAGGATTAAAGAATTGTTGGATATGATAAACATTTTGTTTGATTTCTAGAAGAAAGGTGGTTTCTTTTCATTTTTTTCATCATATCTTTCATAAATTGGTTATTTATTAGCTGATGTTTAGATAACAGATCTAAGAACACTTCTAAAATAATAAACCTATTAATTTTATCTGTTTAGCTTCTTTCTGTAAATAACTTTCGATTCCGATTTAAAAAGACAATTGAAATGAAAATATTGCTCATACGGTGTTCGTTGATCTGTATGTATATGGACTGCTAGATAAATTAAGCTGATCTTTTTATCAAACTTCTTTATAAATATTGATGTGTAGCCCACTCACATAAATATTAAAAATATTTAATTATCTAGAATACTACAAACCTAATACCAAAATTTTAAATAGCTTTAAATCGCAGATACAGACGCGGGAATCAGCTATTTATTAAGTGAAATTTATAAATAATCGATTTTCGGCTCGGTGCCGTTGCCTAAGATCTATCTGGGATTGGATTTGTGCCCAATATGGTGACGGACTTGACACCTGTCACATTGGTGACCTGACCTTGTATAAACACACAGGTAGTATTAAAGGTCAGTAATTTAAAATAATAGTAAATACTGTGTAATCTCTCTTCGTCCTGGCCTTACCCCGTTTCTATTTTAGATAATATCGGGGTCGGCTTTTGACAAGGGCGCTAGTTTTTACACATACCGGCTGCCGTCTGAGCTCTACAACCCAGAAGGGAAACCAGGCCCAATCCTAGAGTAAGTCAAACTCGAATACATGAATCCGGGTTTCCTCACGATGTTTTTCCTTCACTGTAAGAGCACTCAGAAAATGTTCTTAAGTTAGAAAAACTCATTGGTACATGGCGGGATTTGAACCTGGCCTACTTGAATGAAAGTCCAAAGCTCTAACCACTTGACTACTGAGTCTCTAAATAATGTGAAATCGTGAATTTAAATAAATGATTTTCTTAAAACTTTCTAACAAATGTCCATTTTCTAACAATCTAAATGAATAAAATGAGTAAAGTTTTAGGAAATTATTTTGTTTAATTAATGATTTTACATAATTCACTATTACTTTTTTAATTACTGACCTCTAGTACTACTCGTGTGTACAATTTAGGTCATCATAACGGCGCCACGCCATTCAGCTAATCGCGGTTACATATTAGTATATACCTCTGTCTACCATTTCGACGACAATGGGCGTGACAATATTTTTTATTTTTATAAATAAATGTACCTTCACGCCTATTATCCCCGAAGTGTTAGGTAGAGGTGCGCTTGTATATCCACAACTCGTAAGTCCAGTTGATATAGCAGAACACTCACGATTAGCCAAGGTACTAGGGCTCATGATGTGGTAGGTGGCAAGCCTATCGCCACTTCGGGCACATTCCAATCCCGGCCAATTTCGAAAGAAGAACAATCTGAAAAACATTTCAAGAAAAGTTGCCCGACCTGGGATTTAAACCCGAGACCTAAGCGGCTAGCGGTCTTAACTGGCGACAGCCGTACAGTTACACCACAGAGGCAATAAATAAATATGTCATATCCAACATTTCTTCCTCCAAGTGTCAGATGATATACAGTACTTCGCAATTCTCTGCTTATTGAGACGTGAGACCATGAAATATTGGCCCCAGTATTTTTCCCGAAGCCACTTAATCCCGTGATGAATATGTCTCAGCAATCCTCTTCCGATTCGGTATCGAACTGGAATAATAACTACTAGCCATATTAATATATAAATAATTTTTGTTGGTACTAAATATGTATTTGATTATAGAGAAAATATTACACACATATCTTCACGCCAAATCACGGTGTAGGCAGAGAGTATCGAGTGCCATGTGTCACGAGTCCTACATAATTGCCTAGCTTCCTCCACATTCATTACTCTCTTCACACATACACGCCGGTTTCGGAGAATTTTGACCCCACTCTCGGATAATACACGAGCGATTTGGTCATGGAATGTCAACCTAGGTCTCGCCGGTTACCTACAGCTATCCACATTCGCATTGTATATCTGTTCAGTTAATCCTGCATCATCCATTCTTTCTACATGTCCGAACCACCGGAGCCCTTTCGCATTTTTACACCGACACTTTCTTTGAATCCCACTCTTTCGATATTTTTGATATTAATACACTTGCACTGTTTCACAAATTATTTTTTAAATTTATACACATTAGCCAACCGGTTTTGCTTTTTACAGCATCTTCAGTGCTACACTACTTTTCAAACTAATTTTACAATCTATGAGATACTAGCACACCTCTGCCAATCTTCGGGAATAATAGGCGTGAAGGTACTTTATTATTGGAGTAACGAATATGGAGGAAGTTAAGCAGTCACTACTAGCTATCCTCTTCAAGTCGTATATAATATGTATGAATTACATATTATATTACCCTTCTAATCTAATACTTACCTATTGCTAAAATCCGCATTAATATCCGTTTCATAATTTGAGACACTGTTAAGAATGAAAAATTTTATGGCGCCAGTGGGGATTGAACCAACGTCACTAGCGTACCGGGCTGTTATGCTAACTACTACACCAAGGCGCTGTGGTCAGCACCCGTCGAATTTATCGTTCTTATTCTTTTTATCGATTACGTCGATTGT
>DVZN01000895.1:0-11347 GCA_018237365.1 Caria ino melicerta
GTCGAAATCAATCCCAAGGCCGATCCCAATCTCGATCTCGCTCACGATCAAGACAAAGACGCTTCTCTAATTCCAGAGCTAGGTCAGCTTCTAGGTCCAGGTCTCAATTACGAAGCATAACACCAAAGGGAAGAGCAGGACTGGAAGATATGCAGGTTGAAATGCCAGCATTAGTTAGACGTAGCAGAGGTAACAGAGGTAAATATCTTTGATTTAACCGTTGAATCTAAGTTTAAGCAACCTACATACTCAGGTGGTAAGATAATCACTATCACCCACAAACAATGCAACACCAGGTTTTGTCACAATTGTATTGCCAACCTTGTAGGAATGAGTAAACTCTTATTGAAGGTCCCTAAGTAATAATGTTCTAGAGATATTGCTTATATTATATTTTTTCTCAAATATCTCTTGTCTCATAAGAAGTATTGTAAGTATGTCTATATATAAAACAAAGTTGTGTTAGTTACACCATTTATAACTCAAGAATGGCTGGAACAATCTTATGATTTTTGTGTTTTGAAGTGACAATTAATCCAGGATTGTAATTTGAAACTGACAGTAAAAAGAGACAGACTTATGTGACTGTCTCTACTGACTCTGCGACAGTGCTGCTATTTATAAGCCAAAATTCTTGAAGGTTTCACTTCTACCATATGTGAATTGCACATGATATTTTTTAAATTTGTCTTCATCTAGAATAGGAGAACAAGTATTAAAATATGAATATCATATAAATAACAAGTAAACATCCATACTAAATGCGAAAGTAACTCTGTCTGTCTGTCTTATCTTCACACCTAAAACTGATTGTGTCGAAATTTAATATAGAGATACTTTAGACCCTGAGAACAAACATAGGCTACTCTTTACCCCATTTTTTTTACCTTTTAGTAATTTCAATGTTTTGCAATAAAGTCGTCAAAGATCAATTTTCTTGTCGCTTATGTGGTTACTTACTTACACTGGTTGAACCATGAGACATATATAAATTTAATGTAGTACATAAAAGTAATCTTTTTAGGTTGAGTTACAGTAACCATTTTAATGTTTTTAATAACATTTAAAATTAATTATGGGGTTATTTGTTTATCTATTTTCTTCAGTTTAGTACTGATCCTTATCAAAATAAATCTGTTAGTCACTTTGAGCATTTCATCTAGATTTAAACTGTATTTTACAGCATATCATTGTGTCAAAATTATGTACAATAGCCTGGCGTGGTACAAACTATTTCTATGCTTAACATAACATAATCAGCCCATTGAAGTTGGGGAAATTTGCCTACAGTCTCTACTCTGGATAAGCGGATTGTTCACCGCACTGGTTGGACTGTATTGTCTCTGAGGGGTGCTACTGGCCACCTCCCAGATAAGGACTTAAGCATTTTACGACAGCCACAGGCAGACATGGTGCGTACGTGTATCTCTGTGGTCGAGTGGTGTCAGTGTCCGACTTGGACGCAAGAGGTCCCGGGTTCAATTCCTGGGTCGGATATCTTGTTCTAAGTATGAGTTTTTTCAGATTTTCTGAAAAAATAAAGTTCCCTGGGTTTTAATTTGTACCCGATTAGCAACGGCCTTGCCACCCGTCTCATCAAGGAATCTAATATCGTCGGCTAATAGTGGGTGCATACTAGTATGTACCTCTGCCTACCCTTTCGAGGATATATAGGCGTGACGATATTTTTTTTTAAATTTTAAATATTATCGCTTCTGCCACCGGAAACTCTTAAGTAAGCAGATTAAAATAGCATATAGCCTTATTCAAAATATGAAGTTTGGGCCTGGCAAATTTTGTCACATAATTATACATCATTAATATTTTTAGTAGCTAATTTTTGGTTTGGACGTTCGATGATTGCATATTGTGGAAAAGTATTTCATTTCCACAGTAGGACCAGTTTTCATTACCAGAACCACTATAGATGGTCCTAATGGGCGCTAAAAATAATAACTATGATTCTTCTTTTGCCAATGCGGGCAAAGGTGCAAGTAACAGCTAGTACCTTATATTATGACAACATATTATGTCTACATATAAGTCTGCTTAACAGAGGCAACAAAAATTGCTTTAGTGAAATTGTGGACATAACAAAAACAACTTCTAGATTTTGTACATAATTTACGCTTGAACTAATATCATACTAGAATGTATTTTTATTCATTCTCATGTACACTCCTAGTGGATAAACTGCTAGAGAAAGCCGGAAGTAATTGTAAATAATATGAGAAGGCAAACAGACAGACAGAGTGCCTGATATTAAGAAATACATGTTGTCTATTGACACAAAAGATGTAAATGGTATGTTGCCAGCTTGCATTAAGCATCATGCAAAAGTAAATTTAATTACTTTCTTTACCAGTCAAACCAGAACATTTCATTGCAAAGCAATGATCGTATGATTATAGGAATAGGTATGGCTATGGTACCAATCTGGTATATTGCATTAAATTATTTTTATTGCAATTGGTATGCAAAGGGAGTTTACATTAAAAAAGTATATTATAGTGTTTGTGTTCTTGGTGTTTCTGAACATTTTAGATTAGATATTGTAAAATAGAGTCAATGCAATGTCTACACCTAATTTATTTTGCTACAAGATATGCTGCAGCCTAGGTTGAAGTTCAATATGACAAATTTTTCTAAGATTGATGTAATGTAAATTGCAACATTTAAGATAATTATTGTTTTACTTCTAGGTGGGCAAGGCAGATTTCAAAGAGCTACTTCTAGCTTGAATCAAAAATTTAGAGGTGGAGTTCATAGTAGACTTGGTGTTACTACACGCAGTTCCAACAACTCCTTTAGGCCTTTAGCTGTTGCAAAAGCAGGCATTATGAAGAGAGGTCGTAATTTATCAACTAGAAGTAGTTTTAGTAATATTGGACTAAGATCAGATCAAATCTTAAGGGAAAGGCAACAAAATTTAATTAGAAACAATATTATAAGATCACAGACATTTACACGTTCGAGGAATAACTCTATCAGTTCGGCATCTCAATTAACAGTGAGTGTTGCAAATGATTTTGCTAAAAGACGCCGCAATAGTGTTGGAAATGCTGGATTTTTGAACAAACAAACCCTAGCTAAGCTTAACAGAGCATTTGGTACAAATAACTCAAGAAGAGGGCCAGGCAGTGTCAAATCAGTTGGATCTAACAGGTCTAACAGATCTAATAGATCTAACCAATCAAACTCAAGTAGATCAACTCAATCTCGAAATAGGGGTCGAGGTCGAGGTGGAAACAGAGGTATTGGAAGAAACTTTATAAATAAGCAAGTACTGAATCCAAAACTTCAGAAAGAAATTGCTGCTATACAGGGTAAAAGTAGCAACACATCAGAGATTCCAAGTGGAGTGAATTTCACACCTACACCCGCTGCTACAACACAAACCTTACATCAAAGGTTTGCTAATGCTTAGTATTACAGACATTACCTACCTAGTCAATAAATTTGGCATGTCTTTTTTTAACTAGTGTAGAAAAAAAACCAGCCTGCACCTCAAATTTTGACTTAGTGTTTATTTTGTTGACTTGTCGAAAGCATAATACTCCATTTTTATTGGCTCGGGAGTTTAGTGGTAAGATGAGATTTTTTATAATGTTTGAAAATTCTAGTTTCTACTGTTAATGTAGGTGTTTATATAATCTTTTAAAATAAGGTTCCTTGTTTTCTGTCTCCAAATTCATCCACTATTTTGTGAATTAATTGTTCCAAAGGACTTGTTCCTCCTATTTTGTCCTATGCCTCAATAAAGACTATCAGCACCATGGTTTGTTTATATCATTTCTATGTTAATATTTAAAGATAAAAGCAACTACTTTGTATCATATGACAATCATCTAAATATTTAAAAATAGGATATCTGGATTTGTTATTACATTATTTTTTGTAGTAAGGTGTTAAACAATCTTAATATTAAGTTATTTTTGTTACTAATAAATAGACATAAGATAAATAAAAGATCTTGAAACTGTTTTGATATTTTATTCAATAAATATTAAACTTACCAATTATCACAAAATTGTTAAATCACATTTTATGTTTCTAATATTTATCTAATATGTTGAGGTGCAACTGATTACATTTTATACATCTTGGGCATCATTATTAATGAATCTGTAACTAACAGAGAAATGATGTTTAATGATTTCACTTAAAATTGTTTAACTTGTGATATTGATACTCCTCAACTGTCCCACAATTGTTTTACCAGACACTATAGAATTTATTATTCCCAACATCATCACCATTGACGTGACTTGATAAAAAATTATTCAAACTTATGGGGATCAGGTATTTTTAGATAAGTATTATAAAATCTAGAAACATTTACTAAAGTTTCAAGCTACCTAATCGTGTTGTTGAGTATTATAAACATATGAATATCCTTGCAATTTATTATAACAAGATTATAGTAAAATTTCTCAACATATTGTAACATC
This sequence comes from Caria ino melicerta, assembly GCA_018237365.1. NCBI lineage: Eukaryota > Metazoa > Arthropoda > Insecta > Lepidoptera > Riodinidae > Caria > Caria ino. The sequence goes on from DVZN01000895.1 coordinate 4,452, forward strand.
AGGTGGTCAGCCTTCCGGGAATCTACTTCCTTACCTATTGCTGCCTCCATAATACTAGTGTTTGAAATTGTGTTCATCTGGAGGGTAGGCCATACAGGTCTAACATCATGGACACGGAACAGCAGCGCACCTAATATATGTTTAAGTCTATGTCACAGTAGTCTCTTAACATCAGCAGAGTCATGAGGTTGTTTGCTGTCTTACCATAACAAATATTTCTAGTCATTACTAAATAACAATTTTATTTTTATAGATCTACTGTTGTAAGAAAGATGCTGATGAGTCCTTAGTTAAATATGTCCCAAGTTCGGTTTTGGTTAATTTCAAGATGTGCTGACTAGACAATTTGGTATAGAAAAACATAATGTTCATTAAAAATGTTGGCTAGCTTTTATAGTTATACACAGGTTTTATTGTTTACCGAAGGAAATAAATTTAATGTAAAATTGAGATATCATTTACCACACAGGCGAGTCACAGGTGGTTGCTAGTTTTTGAATATAATTCTAAATTACTAACTCTTGCTGTTGTGGAAAGTTTAGGTGAAGTGTTAAATTTATTACTGATAACAAGATGGAATAGAATTTTTACTATTTAGTTTTCTTGCAATTATTTGCTTATTCATCTGCTACTAAGATGTAATAAATAAATAAATGTTGAAAAATGAACATGACTATAAAACGACAAAGTATACTGATATATAAATTACTGGTATAGTAAAAATGACTTATACTTAAAATAAGTATGTAGAATAAACACTTACAGTTTTCACCTAATATATTGCCCAATATGAGACCATGAAATTGATTTATTGATTCTATTTCTTTAGCTTTTTTACTAGAATTTTCAAATGTCCATCCCAAATGATGACCACAATGAGGGCATGCACAAATTCGCCATGTATAGCCCGGAAACCATGAGTCTGCACCTTGACTCTAAAGTAAAGATATTAAAATTAGTACTTGACAAAGTTGCAAAACAAATGGGTTTAGTTTCAATTTAGACATGGACATACATCTGGGTGACTAACAGTTTTTTCAATAGGACTTTCCCACTATCTATTTTTTATATATGCAATGCAACAGGGCACCGACAGGTATTGAAGTATTTTGGGTAGTCAATCAACACAGAACAGATGTTTAAGGAATCCTATTGCATTCCATAACATTACACAAGAGTTCATAGTAATGTTAAGGTTAAAATATCTTATAATTTTATTTTTATGTATGTGTTTAAAATGACATATTTACCAATTATCAATAAACTAAAATTGTTATTTTTAAACTAAAAATGACTTCATAAATATGGTAAAGACAAGGGATTTTTTGTTATTTTTACTATTTGAAGTATGTTTAATATATACATGCCACATTAAAACATATGTAATCAAAAACAAATCATCTTTGATGCAAAGAAAACAACTCAATAGATTATTTAAGGATCTGAAATTGTAGTAGGTAATTAATAAAACGTAAATACAGTAGTTATACTAACAGGTCCTAAATTTTCACATCTTGCCTTTTCTACAGTAAGTATATCAAATTCGACACCAAAGGGATTGACTAATGTTTGGACGGTCACATTTTCTTTTCCAAATAAATTTTGTTTATCTACTTTTCGAGCACCTGGGCTCTTTTTATTAAATAAATAATGCGAATCAGCTACGTCAGCGCCGCATTTGCGACACAAAAGTAATTCTGAAATCAAAAAGTAATCTTTACAATTCTGAAATAATGTTATTTTAGTACTATTAAATCCATAAAATACTTATATACCTTGCCCATTATTATAAGGTTGGTCGGCTAAACTGTATGAATATATTAAAATAAATGTAAATACTTTATAATAAAACATGCCTTCTTAGTTCATTAGCTTTGGTCAGATGTTTCTTGTACTACTGGTAATATAAAAATAAGATATCTATTTGAAAATTAGAACCTAAAAACTGCTAAAATAGAAACTATGAAAATGTAGGTAAAAAACTTTACATTCACATTTCACAACAATACAAAAACACAAAAAAAAATTGAAAATTAAACTAAACTGTCAAATTTGGAAGAATCAAATGTCACGATATTGCCAGTAGTTCTTCTTCTCCTCACTTTTGAAATGGGCGGAGGCCATTTATTAAGTTAAATATGAATTCACTTAAGGTATCGCCCGATTTTGAAAAATCAGGTTGAATCAATGATTCATCGGCATGATATCCGACAAACCTCGGCAAATGAAATTTAGCGAAAATATATGGTACATGAAGTTCTTAAGTAATTCTTTATTCAACTTCACCAGTGCATTTTCTGGTATGTTTTTTTTAATAGCAGAAGGAGGCAAACGGGCATGTATGATGGTACCTGATGGTAAGTGATCACTAACCCCACGAATAACTGCAACACCAGGGAATCACACTTGCGTTGCCGACCTTTTAGGAATGCGTAAGCTCTTTTCTTGAAGGTCCCCAGGTCATAATGTTCTGGAATTACCTGCGCTGGTATTTGGTTCCACAAAAGTGTAGTGCGAGGTAATAAATGTCAGCAGAATCGCACCGTTGAAGATCGCCACGTGTCCAATGGTGTGGGTGGAATTTGGAGTTCTGACACTATGTCAGAAAGTGGAATGCAGTGGCGGGGATTAAAGCGAACAACTTCTTGGAGCATACCCCATGATGCTGCGGTAGAAGACGCTAAGAGAACAGACATCTCTACGTAGTGCCAAAGGGTCAAGCTGATTAGAAATAGATTGGTTGCCGATAATTCGCTTTGCCCTGCATTGAATGAAAGGAGCTGGTAATGGGGTGCCCCAGCCCAAAGTTGAGAACAATACTTCACTTGCAGCCATATTTACGCCTTATAGAGTTGCAGGCGATGATCCAGACTAAAGTACTGCCTCGCCCTACTGAGCATGCCAAGTTTTTTGGAAGTCAATTTAGCTGTTATTTCCAAATGACCAAGAAATGCAATTTCGCTTATTATATCGACGCCAAGAATTCCAATGTTGGCTGACGTGGCTAGAGGATTGCCGTCAAAACGAGCAGATATGACAAAGGGAGACTTTTTAACGGTAAATGCGCAAACTTATGTCTTTATGGTTTAATTCCAATAGATTGTGTCTACCCCATTCCACGACATCAGCTAGTAATTTTTCAAAGTCAGACACAAGTTTGTTCCGGCTCTCGATGATGTATTACCGAGAATTGTTAGCTCAGCCGAAGTAAAAGGCACCTCCAGTGCTGTTGTCCACATAACAATGAATGTCACTTATGCGCAACATCTCATTGATGTGGAGAAGGAACAGCGTAGGGGATAGCACACAGCCTTGGGGAAAACCAGCATTAATAGTCTTAGCATCGGAACCTGCACCGTCAATAGCGACCTTAATGCTTCGGTCGGCCAGAAAGCTGGTGATCCAATTGCACAATTTCCCGGGAAGTCCATGTGATGGTAGCTTGGAAAGAAGCGCTTGTCTTGCGCAAATATGTCTAATTTTTGGTATTTAGCTCCATATTATTTAATACGGTTGTATCGCTTATTTGTCCATAAGTTGAATACTTTGGCAAACACAAGAAACATGCAATCACAGATACAATTAATCAAGTAAGTGGTCACCATAACACTCTTGTTTTGCTTCACAGTCATCTTTTTCTAGTTTTTTTTCCATCACATAATGCTATCGAAGCTAGCGTTATTCCATTCTTTTTCTTTCAAAAGGAGGCCCATCGAGTATGCCTACTATTGTGTCTAGTTTACTAACACCAGACGAGTTGATTTAATTATAACTAATAGATTGAAAACCAACGTTGGTTGACCTAGGGGCAAGGTGATCTTTGCCAGTGTACCCGATCGTGTAGAAAAGCTTTTAGCCTCAGCTTGGGAACGCACAATTACCACCTTTGTGTGTAAAGGCTGTATGAATTTCTTACCATCGGGGAACCTGACTGTTTATTATTCTCTCAATATTTTATAAAAAATATGAAGAATATCAACAAAATCATAAAACGAAAACAAGAAGATAAAGTCACATTGACGTTTAATGTCAACTGTCAAAAATGTTTACCTAATCTTCTATTGTAGTGTGATTGTAGTGTTGTTTGTGATTTGTGCATTGTGATCGACTTTTGTAAACACATAATTCCACAAAAATAACATTTACAACATTTCTCAACGTGTTTAATACATTGTAATAAAAAATGTCTTTTTTCAAAAATGTCACGTCAGGTTTTGGGATTCGCAGCCGCGATACTGTTTTAAAAGAATCATTGATAAATAATTTATCGGAGTGCGTAAAAGACATACAGTATAACAGCCAGTTTGAGAAAAATTTTCACAGTGTTCTTGGTTCATCCGACTCTACAAACACACTATGTATGGCATTAGAGGCAGTTTTCCTCCACGGTTTAAAAGATACTTTTCTAAGAAAAGCTAAAAACGTCATTTCTGGTGATCCTGATTATCGTCCACAGTCTAGTTTTTGGCCGTTAATACTTGTTTTGTCACATCGGCAAAATATTGACCAAATCTCATCATTACCACAAATCAACACTGAAATAGGTCAATGTCGAACATGGATCCGAATTGCTCTAAACGAATGTTTGCTCTCATCCTACATGTCTACTCTGTTGAAGAATATATCTGCAGTAAAGCCATTTTACAATAGGGGTGCTTTTGTTTGTGACAATGAGATCTTAGAAGTGGCTCAAAAACTAATAGAAGGTCTTGAGAGTTGTGTCCAGTTCAATTTACCTATAAATTCAAGTTTACTTAATCAATGGCCTGACCAAGTTTTAATGCAAGCTGGTATTTGGGTTCCCACTATGAGGGTAGCTCCTATCAGTGCGGGTCTAGATGTAGCCAGCACATTATCTAATGAAGTCACACCCAAGTTAGCATCAACACCAACACGTAACACTGCTTTAGGAAATTTGCTTACTTTAAATGAAGATGATGCATTGAAATTTATTCTTTCAAATAATTCTAAGGATATAACAAGGAAGATTGAGCAAGCTTCTAATGAATCTTTAAGTCCTGTACAAAACGTGAATCAAAATAAAGTTGCTGAAAATCCCTTTGTTGATGATGATGATGAAGCAACAGCTAGCCAAGATCCAGCACCAATATATTCATCTTCGATAGACTCTGGAGAATTTGTTGCTCCCATAGATGTTATGGTTACTGGAAACTCTTTGATTGGTAAGGGCTGGTCTAATGATGATGAATTAAATGCTTCTGTAAATTCCAATTCATCACATGGCAGCAGCATGATCAAAACTCCTGAATTGAGAAGTTTATCTTCTCTCATAGATAATTCAAATATGGGTGGTGATACCAGTAATGCTCCTAATTTACGAGATATAATGGCTGATATTCATAAAGAGTTGAAGTTAAATTCAGATGATAATAATGTCTGTACTATTATTGAAGAAGCTACAACGCCAGAGGATTCTATGTTACAAGGATTAGATTTTGAAGTTGTTCCTAACTCAACAACTGGATCTTTTACAACTCAGGAACTGCAAAAGTTAATAAAACAACTAGGATTGTTATCTAGAGAGAAAGGATTGGATCATCAGAACTATCAATGTAAAGGGTGTCAAGACTTGCTAGGGAGTACTGTATCTAAAGCAAAAGTGTGTGGTTACACAGGGGAATATTTTTGTTCTAACTGTATGGATCCAAATGTATTTATTATACCTGCCAGGGTAATTCATAACTGGGATTTTAAGAGGTATCCTGTATCAAAGAGATCAGCATTGTTCTTGTTGGAATTTCAACATCACCCTTGGATAGATATGAAAAAATTAAATCCAAAAATATATTGTGGGGTCTCAGATATGGCTCAGTTGCATCAATTACGAATACAATTAAATTTTTTACGAGCATATATATTTACTTGTCGAGAACCTGTTATCGAAGAGTTACAAAAGAGGGTGTGGCCCAGAGAGTACTTATATGATCATGTACATATATATACTATATCAGATTTAGCACAAATACCCAATGGATCTTTAATTTTACAACTAGAGAAGGTAGTTAACTTTGCTAAGTCACACGTATTAGACTGTTGGCTTTGTAGTCAAAAAGGTTTCATTTGTGAAGTGTGTCGAGATCCAAAAATTTTATATCCATTTGAGACAATTTCTACCTATAGATGCGATGAATGTTCTAGTGTTTTCCATGCTAAATGTTTAAATGAAACTATGCCATGTCCAAAATGTAAGCGAAAACAGGATCGATCTAATGATACTTCTACAGTAAAAGTCCTCCAGTAATGAAGATAAAATTGTAATGAACTGATAAAAACAAATTGTACTGTAAATTAATACAAAATACACAGATATTTTTGTTTCAAAGTGATATGGCTTGAGTGCAATGAAATTATAATCATAGGTCAACCATTCATCATTTTAGATATTGATACCAAATAGTGGTTTGCTATTACTGCTTTAGCAATTAAGGATAATATGCTGTATAATATAAACAATTGACTTTAGAGAATGATGCAACATATTCTGTCTTAATTAAAGTGACATTAAAAAAATATATAGAATTTAAATAATATATCTATAAATTAAATTGAATATATTTTTCAATATACATAGTATTTATTGTAATTAGTGATCTTATTTTTGTTTTTTAATGTTATGTTATATTAAAGACTTTACCATAAAAAGGTGTTATTTTCATTTATATATTATATTGCCTCTGTGGTGCAATTCCCAGGTCGTGCAACTTTTCTTAAAATGTTTTTCAGATTAAGCATGTAAGTATGATTGTAATGTGATGTAATGTATGTAAGTAATGTGATGATGATGTAAGTATGATGATGTAGTAAGCATGACATTGCCCGGGATTGGAATGTGCCCGAAGTGGCGATAGGCTTGCCACCTATCACATCATGGGCCC